>MU184933.1:0-20150 GCA_016904865.1 Pissodes strobi
AAAAATGTAACGGATCACACCCCGTATCAGCTTACGCCCATATCTACAACTATCATGACGTTTCGGATAATTCAATAAAACTTTCAACGAAACGCATGCCGTAAACAGTGCGGTTTTAAATGACAGCCACCACGTCCAGCTATGATCCCATCACGACCAATTAAGAACCGTTTAGTTAGGTGGACATTTTATGTACCTCGATATCTTTAATCGGCGGAATGAAAGCTAGTTTTAAAGAGCCTGGTACTAAAGACAAGGCAGGTGAGAATCCTGGGTGGCCTAACAAGGCGACATGAGGCATACAGCACGAAAAGATACATTGGCTTGTAACGCGCGGACTGTATCACTAACAACGCCGATAGGGAAACGTTGAATTTTTGCAAATGTACGAAAAATCAACGGGTGTGATTTTTCGTGAAAGATATTTTCTTGGATTTGTCACGATGCTATATACAGGGTGTTTATTTTAAAAATCATCTCTTACGTTTTGTGCGTAAATGGACAGGTTTGTAAAATTTCCCGAAACACGTCAACAAATTTATTGAGGGGGAATGTTTGTTTACGAAAAATTGGATGGTACCCCTTCAATCCCCTAACCACAATAGCTACCAGCCCAACATTCTTAAGTGAGACGGGGGTCGAGTGATACATCATTTCAAAGGGCTTTTTATTCTATACATTTTGACGGCCAATTTTTTAAACATGACTTCACTGTTGCTGAATAGCATCCATTTTAATGTTTAAATAATTGAAATAATAATAAATTAATGAAATGTAGTTATCTGTCAAAATCCCATAAGTGTTAAGGGAAAATGAAGGTCAAGACCTATCACCATCAGAAAGCCTTGTCTCAGCAATAGGATCATACCAAAGCCATTCACCTTATCTAAATTAGGAAATTCACTGAAAGTATAAACAATGATCTTACATTTAAATGACCAATCTTCATGTTATTTATTATTACTTTCTATGAGCAAAATTATTTAAGCCGAGCCACACTTGGCATCGACCCCCTCCTATTAGGCTGATGTTTTGTGGGCATGTTACCCACCTAGAGGGTGGTCAAAAGCTAAAATATTAGGTCTCGCAAAAATTTATTGGCTTAACTGTAGCCTTTTTCATGTTCTTACACATTTTTAAAATTTGGGTACTTTCGGTTACGCAGAGGTTTTTTGTACTAAGTGGCTGAAATCGGTTGCCTATTGTAAAATGGACCAAGGAACAAAGATATGGCCACTGATCTGACCTACGACAAATATCTCCAAAAATATTGGCCAAAAACTCTCAAAATTTACCAAAAAAGTCCCACCCAAATCTTATAGAGAAAGAACCAGCGAATCCAATTAGCATATACCCAGATTTTTAGGACGAACCGTTTAGAAATTGCGCGGCTTCAAAGTTAAAGGTTTATGTTTTCTTTAAAAAATCTCCATTTTTGATCTCGTGGGACAATCTCCGACCTACTTTTGCGATGTACCTGGCTTTCCTGGGGCGTTTGGTGTGGGCAGCAGGGGGCTACAGAAAGTGACAGATGTTTGTTGTGCTGCAGCGCAGCGCCCTTAGCCGGAGCGCCAGAAGAGTTCAGGATGGGCAAACCTGCCAAACATGCCTATCAGAGGGCTTTGGCTGCTGGCGTCTGGCGCTGTGCACGGGCCAGGTCCTTTCCCTCTCCTCCCTTCAACCTCACGCCCAGTCTCCTCTCACGTAGTTGACCAGATGGCATCAGATGTTTTGACTGCCTAGTGGGCGTCGTGAGATGCGTTACCAATGTCCTAGTTTCGAGCCTTTATACCTCTCCTGTGGTCCGGAGTGTTTCTGGGGTATAGTGTGATCGCCTAAAGAGTGTATTGATATTTTGTAATGAATGAGATACATGAGGTTCTTGCCAAAGTATTAACATTTATTTTTATATGAAACAAAATAATAAGAGCCTTTAGTGGGGCCTTCTCAAAATTCTCAGGGTGTACATTTTGTCTAGATTAGAGCAAGTCAAATACATTTTGTTAAGCTTCTCATCAAGTGCTACTTCACAAAGGACATGTGGAAGTGGAATTGTTGCTGTTTTCTTGTCTTTTGGCTAATTTAGCTCGTTGGCTGGTAGATTTGGCATCAGGAGTGACACATCCACTTCTGATTCGTCGCTGTAGACGTCGGTGACCATTGTAATGGATCTGCTTTTTGCCAGCCGAACAACACTGAAAACACTCAAAGTTTCGGATGGTCTGGGGGCCTTGGTGAGGGCATAATTTAAAGGAGGCTCATCATACTGGTTGACCAGTGAAAGGAGACTGGACAGAAGAGACGGTAGGGTAGGTGAGGTTGGAGGGAAGAGATGGGAAGGGCCTGGCCCTTACGTACAGCACGGCGCCGGACGCCAGCAGCCGAAGCCCTCGGGTATCGAGAGCATCCAGTAAACCGCTTTTATAGCGTGACTGAAATATAAATGTTATATAATTGTCAGCTACGTTACGTTTCTCTAAATATTTGAAAATTTCATGCATGGCCTTCCACTCGTTTCGCTCGCTACGGGGGGCAACCAATCAAAACTAACCCAAACTTACCCAAAATATGAAAAGCCTACACATTTATATTATAGTCGCGCTATAAAAATTCGAGATCTCGTACGCTCGATACAAATAAGCCCCCAGGTAGGCAAGTTAATCAACCTGCATGCTTGGAAGGTTTGCCTACCCTGAATCCTCCTGAAGTTCCGGCTAAGGGCGCTGCGCTGCAGCACAGCACACTTTTGTCACTCTCTGTCGCCTATCGCTACCCGCACCGAGCGCTCCAGGAAGTCCAGGTACATCGCAAAATAGGCATGTAGGTCGGACATTGTCCCACGGGATCAAACATTGAGATTTTTGAAAGAAAACAAAAACCTCCAATTTGGAGGCCGCGCAATTTATGAACGGTCCGTCCTAAAAATCTGGGTGTGCGCTCATTGGATTCGCTGGTTCTTTCTCTACAAGACGACTGCCTCGTATAGTCAATGAACAGGTTTTTGCACATTTCTCGAAGATCTGGGACTTTTCTGGTAAATTTTGAGTGAAACTTCTTAAAATTAAACGCCTCGCCCTAGCCTTATACATATCGCAACGGATTTGGTTAAAAAGTAGTTTTTTTTTTAAATATACCACTCAATTAACAAAAAGGAAGGCCTAAATGAAAAAAATATTCTTCATAAAAGTTTCGCTTATGTCTTGACAAGGTAATAAAGCAAATCCCATATTTTTTGCTTCTAAACTAACAAAGATATCACAATAAAATATTGTGCGCTTTTTCGGAACATCTCGTCGTGTCGCGACTTTCATATTTTACTCCCGGCGCGGGTTGACGCGGGGACATCTCGTCGTGTCGGACGTGTCGCGACTTTCAAATTTTACTCCCAGCGCGCGTTAAGATGTTTCACTTCAAAAATAAACGCAACCGGGTTTTGGATTTGGAGGCCTAGAGGCATTAAATTCTGTTAGTGGGCGAATACCAGATTCTTGAATTATTATGATCTTTTCCTTATATTCTGCCGTACTAAGCCAAAAAGACGCATCTCAATATTTTTTCGATTTATATATTATGGTTCTTAAGGACCCCAGATACTATGTTTAACTTATTCCCTTAGCAAGAAAGACGCATTTCAAATCGATTGTGCCTAAGAATTGCTAATAAAATTAGACGCATCTCAAAATAAATAAAAATTCCTAATCCAATTCGACGTATCTCGATTTCCCAAGCAAAAAAGACGGTTGTCAAAGATGCGCCTTTTTCGCTAAGGATTTTTGGTAATTTTGAGAGCGGGTCATGTACATGACGCTTAGATGCGTCCAAATTGGTTAAAGTTCTGCCAAGACTGGAAAGGTTTAAAACTGCAATAATGTTCACAAACAGGCTTACAGTGTACAATGAGAGGTTTGTACCAATTGGTAAAAAAAAGAATAGCAAAGCGTTTGTCGATGTTTGGCATGACGTCTTATTTAAGCGCAGTAAAGATGAATTAATCAGCGCATTTTACCAATTTTTCCGTATGAAAAGAGAGCTTGGTCAAAATAACATTATGGCTTGATAATTGCTCTGCATAAAATAAGAACTGGTCATTTCATTTTTGCTCCACATTGTTAATTTTGATAAAACTAATGCTAATGAAATTGTTATAAAATATTTCGAGCCGGCCATACATTTATGGTCGCGGATACTTTTCATCACATAGTTGAGCTGTCAATGTGATGGGCAACAAACTATACGATTTTTCAGATTCTGTTCAAGCCGTAAAACTAACCTCACGGCAAAATGAGGTTCTGCCAATAAATTAGAGCATTTTTTTATTTGGGAGGATTACGCTTTGCAATATGAAATGAACTTTGACGGTTCAACAAAATTGAACTTGATTTTCTCAGGGCCAAAATTACGAAGAATAAAAAACTACCCCTGCCAAAAAAACAACAAAAAGTACTTGCAATTCCATCCAAAAAGAAAGCGCCAATAAAAAAAATCTCGGTGCAATAATGAAGAACAGGCTTCAGTTTTGGAAAAAGCTTCCAGTTTCGCACTTTTGTATCTTAAACTTAATTTACTCTCAATAAATCTTTGTTCAAAAAGTATGTAATAAACCTGCTTATATATTCTGTAATAGCAAGTATACAATAGATACAAAATGCATTACCCTCCTAGACGTATCTCAGATTTGTACTAAAATCCTAAGCTCAACAGGCGCATCTCATTTTTAATTAAAATATCACTGGCAAAAAAAAATTAAAATTTCAAACTTCTTCATTACTCTTACACATCACTACAAACAACTGTTGAAAAAATCACAAAATTTACAAAATAAGAGTGCTGTAACAAAAAACCGATAAATCGTAACAACTCAAAAAGCTGAAATATTGAGATGCGTCTTTTTGGCTTAAGACGGCAGTTTTGATCTCACCTTCTTCGCTGCATTTTGGTTCTGGAGCCGAATGCTCAGGTGCTCCTTTTGTTTCATCATAATCAGTTTCTAGTTTCAGTGTTTCTGGTCATATACAGGGTGTCCGGAAATGGCATCGCCAAATTACAGAGGGAGATTCTACATAAGAAAACATGAACATTTTTCCATGTGAAGATGGCTCCGAAAATGCATAGTTTCCCAGCTACAGGGTGTCAAACTTTTTATAAAAAATCAGTTTTTTGTTAATATCTTAAATATGATTTTACTGATTTTGTTGAAATTTAGCAAGGTTATCTGTAGTAATAAAGGGCTCGTTCAGCCTTAATTAGATTAAAAATATAAAGTCCAGTGGCGCCCCGGATGGCATCATACCGAATATTATTGACAAAAAAAGTGAGCGCCGCTGACTTTTTCAATCATTTTATATTTTTTTTGGTATTAAGCAACTAAAAATACAATATTTTTGATTCTTGAGTTGTTTTCGTATCTTGCTTCGTTTTCGATACAAAAAGTAAAAACCAGTTTATTACATTTCCAAACTTTTTTGATAAAATCGATATTTTTATTTATATCTTAAATATGCTTTTACCGATTTTGTTGATATTTAATAGGGTTATCTGTAGTAATAGGCGGCTCATTTAGCCTTAATTACATTAAAAATATAATGTCCAGTGGCGTCCCGGAGGCATCATACAGAAAATTAGTAACAAAGAAATGTGCGCCACTGACTCTTTTAAACATTTTATATTCTTTTCGTATTAAGCAGCTAAAAATACAACATTTTTGTTTCTTGAATTGTTTTCGTATCTTGCTTCGTTTTCGAGAAAAAAAAATAAAAACCAGTTTATTACATTTCTTTAGGGCACCAAATTCTACATCAAACGCTGTAATAAACTGGTTTTATTTTTTTCTCGAAAACGAAGCAAGATACGAAAACAATCTGAATAAACAATCAAAATGTTGTATTTTTAGTGGCTTAATCCGAAAAAGATATAAAATATTTAAAAGAGTCAGTGGCGCACATTTCTTTTTCAATAATATTCGGTATGATGCCCCCAGGGACGCCACTGGACATTTTATTTTTAATCTAATAAAGGCTAAATGAGCCGCCTATTACTACAGATAACCCTATTAAATTTCAACAAAATCAGTAAAAGCATATTTAAGATATAAATAAAAATATCGATTTCATCAAAAAAGTTTGGAAATGTAATAAACCGGTTTTTACTTTTTTTATCGAAAACGGCGCAAGATACGAAAACAACTCAAGAATTAAAAAAATTGGATTTTTAGTTGCTTAATACGAAAAAAATATAAAGTGTTTGAAAAAGTCAGCGGCGCGCACTTTTTTTGTCAATAATAATTGGTATGATGCCCTCCGGGACGCCACTGGACTTTATATTTTTAATCTAATTAAGGCTAAATAAGCCTCTTTTACTACAGATAACCCTGCAAAATTTCAACAAAACCAGTAAAATCATATTTATGATATTAACGAAAAACTGATTTTTTTTATTAAAGTTGACACTGGAAACTATGCATTTTCGGACCCATGTTTTTCATGTTTTCTTATGTAGAATCACCCTCTGTAATTTGGCGACGCTATTTCCGGACACCCTGTATAATAGAAACACATATTTTCAGATATAATTTGCGGGCTTTTTTTGTTACCTTAATTTTTGGGAAACTTGACTCGTCAGTGGAGGAACTTTAACGAAACCGAAAATTCGGAATCAGCACAAAAAGTATCCTATCACTTGTGTCGTAATTAAAATATCGATCTTCGAATTTTGAATACAAAATTAACCCAAACTTACCCCAGACAATGCCCAAAATAAATAATATTTAGCTTTGTTAATTTTTAAGCTACGAAAAAAATAAAAAAACAAAATTGTAGGGTTTTTTATGTAGTTTTTCCATGTAGTATACAGGGTAGATCAAAAAGAACCATTTTTTAAAATCTAGCCCCCAATTTTTATTCGATTTTTCGATTCTACCTAAAATTCTGAGGATTTTTAATATAACACACTGTATGCCTATTCCTAATACTTTAGGAGGTATTGACAGTTGAAGTCGCTATTTTTTAATTATAATAATAATTTTTTAATCATTTTTAAAACACAAGATACAAAAGCACTACTCGAAGCAATGAGGTCGAATTGAGGAAACTCAATATTTACACCTCAATGACTTCAAAAGCTAAATAAAAAGTTATATTTTTAGGTGGCTGTTGCCATAAAAAAATAAAAGAACAAATAAAATAGCGACTTCAACTGTCAATAACTCCTAAAGTATTAGGAATAGCCATATAGTGTGTTACATAAAAATCCTTAGAATTTTACGTAGAATCGAAAAATCGAATAGAAAATGGGGGCCAGATTTAAAAAAATGGTTTCTTTTTGATCTACTCTGTATACTGTACAACTTTTTGTTTTTTTCTTTACGTGTGCAAAAACAACATTAAAAACCCTACAATTTTTTTTGTAGCTTAAAAATTAACAAAGTTAAGGGGGGGGGGGTGGAACATTATAGGTGAACACCCTGTACAGGTTTTTCCTTATAATTTGCCACCTATTTAAAAACTTTATTTAAAGAGTTACAGAAAAAATGTTTAAATAAAACTTTCAGGATTTTTCCTGAAAATTTTAAACATGCTGACAAAAACAAATGACTGTCGGAAAACAAGGGAATGTAGAATTTTAATTTTTTTAGTGAAATGCCCTGTATATTATTGCAGTTTTAAGATCTCTTTAGCATCCGCTTTTCAAAAATATATGGCTTGCCTATGTCTGGACTAGTCGTTTTTTATGTATTTAACTTTAAACACTTAAAAACTAAAAATATTTGGTTTTGGGGTTTGGTGGGTAAAATCTATGAAATAATTAGTGAACTAAATAACTAAAAAACGGCTAGTTCAAATATAGGCAAACCATATATTTTTGAAAAGCGGAGGCTAAGGAGATCTTAAAATTGTAATAATATACAGGGCATTCCATTAAAAGGAAATAAAAAAACCACATTTTCTTGTTTTCCGACTGTCATTTGTTTTTTTGGTTAGTTTGTTTAAAATTTCCAGGAAAAATCCTGAAAGTTTTATATGAATATTTTTTCCGTGTCTAAATAAAGTTTGTAAAGGGGTGACAAGTTATAAGAAAAAATCCTGTACGCATGCGTGGAGGCCGAAAATTGATATAACCGGTCGCAAATATCAAGAAAATTCATGTTTAGTTGTGGTCCATCAACAGTGGGAGTAGGGGGTGTTGTGTTCTAAGGTAAGCGATTTGAATTACCATATTTGAATTAAAGCAAATTACTTAAAATATTTTTTTGTGTCAAAAAAATTTTTTTTTGCTTTTTATTCCAAAAAATATGGATGACGAAAACTGGGTTTCTTAAATTTCTATCTGACCTGAGCGATTTAACAATTTTATTTTTACTACAGAAATATCAAATTTTTGTAAAACAAAATGTTGAACTAGAATTATGAAACTATGCTATATTTTATGTCTGGAAATCGCTATAAACATTGTTGGTCCAACTTTTAAGAGGTGACGGATACTGAGACCAACCATTTTTAATTTTAATTTTAAAATTACATAAAAACTACAAAAGAAAAAGTACCAGCAATCGTAATTTCATCAGATTGGCAAGAATGTCATTAGAAAAAGGAAAATAAAAAACTTAAAGAAATCCAAGAAAAAGAAAACAGGATCGCTCTGGGACTTATTCCTATCGACTTGGAATCGAAAAACACAATTTTCATTTTTTGTCTGTATGTGTGTATGTATGTTTGTGTGTATGTGATGAAATCGATTACAGGTCTATTGATTTTGGTCACGATCGGTTAATATACAAGGTGTGAAAACAGGACAAGTTACCGTTTTCTGGCATTTTTATCCGTGTAAACAAGGACCAACTTTTCTCTTTTTTGATGTCAAATGAAAGTAGTCGGTAAGACACGTATTTTTGTTCCTTTGCTCTTTTGCTCTAATTTTTACCGTTTTTGACTTATGAAGGGTTTTTGTCAATTATACTACCACAATTATCGTAACTATTTTGATTATTTTTCGGGTGCAGGTTCGAATCCTATCGCGGAAATTTTTTTTTTAATGAAAAAATTGTGGATTTTTTCTTCGAATAATTATTTATTATTTAAGATGCCCATATACTACAGCGGTGAATAAAAAAATTAGTTATTCTTGAAAAATTGGTTGTTATGGCAACTAAGAAAAAAAATAAAATTTATATATTTTAGTAATAAATATGCGATTGGAATACTTGATCTTTGGTATGTGGGTATGGGTGATGAAATGTTAACGATTTCTGCTGAATAGAATTGGTTACAATGGCAACCGAAAAATAATATAGCCTAAATTCCTTAAGAATTAATATCAGAAAGAATTGTGTTATATACAAGATCGTTTTACTGGTGGAATTTGATGAAAAATTGGTTGCTATGGTAACCAAAAAAATAAAAATGGTCATAATTAGGTAATTAGGTAGACTTGATATTGGATATATGAGTTAACACGTTCGCAACGACGGGTAGTTACGCTGTACCTTAGTTCGGGACGAAATTTTTATTTTTATTTTAATATCTTGGATTTGTAGTTTTATGGTAAATAAAGGCTTATGAAATTTTGTTTTTAATTTTTTTTAATGTTTTAACCATATTCTTCCGTGTACCACTCGTGGTACATGACACCCACAGCGCAAGTTTTTTCCTTGGGGGCGTCGTGTACCACGAGTGGCCACTATAAATAAGGTCACCAGACACTTTATTTTTCCTGTTTGTTTCATGTAGATCATGAGTTCCAGGATTAGGAAGATTTTTACTTTGCTGGAAGGGGTGAAACGGCCTCCTGTCACTGCACTAAAATTTTATTTTGAATACCTCACTTACGCCCGGACGAGTGCGCCACCGATGGTACACTGGTGCAGATACACCCATCCTACAGGCGTTACTGCAATATAAAGGCCCTACGTTATACGCGTTCGGTATTAGCGAAGCATAGATTTATTAAAACTCGTGTACCACGTGTGGCACACGACGCCGACAACTAAGTCTTGCCATGTACCATCCGTGGTACACGTCGTCGCGAACGTGTTAAGGTGATGAAATGTTAACGATTTATGTTAACAAGAATGGGTTACCATGGCAACCGATTAATATTACAGCGTACATTTTTTTGGATTAATGTCGTAAAATGTCATGTTGTATATATAAACAACGACCATGTGGTTATCTTATTGATTGAATATGACGTTGAAATTTTGGTTGCCGTGGTAACCAAAAAAAAAATCGTAATAATTCGATAATCTTACGTCGTCTAAGGGACTTGATATTTGGTATGTGAGTAAAAGAGAAATAATGTTAATAATTTATGGCAAGATTTGGTTATCGTGGCAACCGATTAATAATATAGTATAGATTTCATAAGGACTAGGCAATATCGGAAAATGTCATGTTGTATAAAGGGTAGTTTTAATGATAGAATTAGATGTTGGTACTTAGAATTGTTTATGAAGCCTAATTTAAAAATAAAAAATTGGTTGCTATGATAACCAAAAAAAGTAAAAATCGTCATAATTCGATAATCATAAGACTTAATATTTGGAATGTGAGAAAGGAGAAAAAATGTTAAAAATGTATGATAAGAAGATTTGGTTACCATGGCAACTGATTAATAATATAGTGTAGATTTCTGAAGGATCAATAACGGAAAATATAGTGTTTTATAAAGGGTACTGATCGGATTTGATGTTAAAAAGTTGGTTACTATGGTAACCAAAAAAGAGGAAAAATCGTTAAAATTTAGTAAGCGTACGACTTAGAGATATGATATTTGGTGTAGTAGTAAAGCTGATGAAATATTAACGATTTATAATGACAAGAATTGGTTTTATTAATTGTAGAGGTGAAAGTAAGTTAGTATTTTTTGTAGACAACATGGTTACCTTAGCAACCAATTAATAATATGTATATCACTAATAAAAGATATAGTATGGTACTTAGGATTGTTTATGAAGCCTAATTTGATAGTAAAAAATCGTCATAATTCGTCAATCGTACGACTTCGAGATTTGATATTTGGTATTTAGGTAAAGATTAAAAAAAATAACGATTGACGTTGACAAGTCGGTTACCATGGCAAGCAATTAGAAATGATCACGGTAAAATTAGACTAGCGATTGGTAACTCTGGCTTTCTAATTATAGGCCACGGTACGGATACGAGCATGGCAATAAATATGGCTGGGCAAACTACAAATGTGGCCAGACGATAAATGTGGTGGGAGGTGAAAAATGTGGGACCAAAGGTCACACAAGTGAGCCATGCAGTGGCCACGCAGCTTGTTTCTCTGGCGTCAAACCTTAGATAGTATATCAGAAATTTGAAACGCTCCCCACTCATGCACCCCTTAGAAAATTTTCCAGATATATTACCATTGAACATATAATTTGTAGATAGATGGGTGTCCTTGTTGATTGCGCCCCCGTAGGGAGCGAAGCGAGCGGAGGGCCATGCAAAGCCATAATGATACCTATTTTTCTTGTTTCGCCATTGCGCATGCACTGTTTTGCATTGAAAAATTAGTAGGAGCCATAGACTCTTGTGGGTTAGTAGGCAGCGATGAGCACATTAGCAAGTCTTCTTGGATATCGCAAAATTACTAGCAAGAAGGCCAGTCCAGCAGAATCAGTCGACTGATCCCTTTGTAAGACAAATTTGTTATTTTGAAACCGTGCAACCAGTTCTTGTTTTATGTATCCTGCGAGATCCCCGATCTGGCGCGAAACTGTGTCGTTCGAAAGCGGCACTGCAGAAAGATGCTTTGCAGATTTTTCGTCGAGCATACATTGTGTATATCTACCCCACATGGTTTTATTAACTTTCCAGCGATAGTGTGCGCTTCTCCTGCTTGGGCAATGCGGTCAATATCCAAATACGACGCCTCCGTGGACTTTTCATTCACAGTCTGAGTCGCCCATGTCATAGTTTTTTGGCTTCTTAATAATTGTTCTCTTTTGCGTACAAAAAATTCTTTACTCTTGTCGTTGAAGTCGGGATGCACAGTTTCTAAATGTCGGCGCATCTTAGCAGGTATCATCGAACTATTAAGAAGGAGTTTGCAGCACAACATACAGAGAGGTGAGCCGTTGGAATCAACATTAGATTCAGATTGAGGTTAATGTATGATTCGTCATACTTTCGTTTTTTCGCCTTTAGTGTGTCATTAGATGTTTTACTACTTGAAATTGAAACCATAGATCTAGAACTTGACGCCGTCATATCACCTTGATTTGAATGTGACGCATCATCCAGCGAACCCCTTGTGAACCCTTCGTGGATGATTTTATTTTTATTGCACCTTTAAGCCAACGCTCCATTCTTCTTTAACACCAATTTGATTTCGCCAATTTTGCGACAAATAGAATCTCTTCACGCACGAAATACAAGACTTTACAACCACTACGAACAACACAAGCGAACATAAAATACTGAGCGTGGTGCGAGTAAATTTTGCGGTACGTTGTTTGATTAATTAATTCTCGGCGCCAAACAATCCTCCTTTAAATTATTATTATACAACCATCGAATCATCTCGAATTCCCCAGAAACTTCGAGCATCCAGACTACGCGTCAGCAAGAAGAGGCGCGATGAACCGAGATCATTCGATTGCTTGTAGTCCGGGAGCGAATGGTGGCGTATGTGTAACATTTCGATGTAATAAGTCGGGCGCTTACTTAACAATATATTAAATTTACGTATATATACGCGTAAAACCTATAAGTAGGCGTTTCGTTTTGGTAGTGTACCTTTATCTTAGGTAACGTTATTCTTATAGGCTCGCCTTTAATACATGTGTTCATTTTATTATGACTGCCGGCGGAGCCTTACCGGAGGCTTTGCGGAGCATCGGGGCTCCGCGGAGCACGCTTTGAGTAACGCTGCTCTAATGAATTAAGGAAATAAGTAAATACGTACCTTTTAGTGTTAAGTTCGTTTTTCTAGAGGTAACTTAAATAATCTATGGGGTATTTCAACATAGTATCTTAGGTAATATAATACTTTAGGATTATTATTTTTGTTTTTTTTAATTTTCGAGAATAAACTTTTTTAAAATAAAAATGATAATTATTAAAAATGAGTAATGCATGACGAATACTGGGCCATTTTAATGACAGGTTATGGGTCATAGCCATGACGGATACTCGCCGACATGTGCGTGAATTTAGAAAAAAAAAACAATTTGGTATTTTATAATAAAAAAAGTTGAAATTTGGTCTTTTTTATAATTCTCAAAAAACCAAAGAACGTAATAGTCGTTTAAATGACTTCAAACGATTAGAATAGTCTTTATTTTATTTAAAATAAAAATGAAACACATATTAAGGGCTTTAAGATGCCGGGTACTGTGTCATTTACCGTATATGAAATTATTAATAATTATAAAATAAGTGCAGCTGCTGCAATAGAGATATCGGCCATGCTAGCCATAATTCGTAATAATTTTGTAATATTTCTGTTTAAAAAAATTATTTTTATATAGTTAATTTGAAAGTATGAATAAAAGTTTTCAGTTGTAATAGGCAAAAACATGCAGCGTGATTTAATAAATTCCGTCCGCCTGGGTGGACATTCTATATTTTAGGCGGGGGGGGGGGGGGGGGCACGTGCCCAACCAACTCCCTACCCCCCCTTGGCGATGCCACTGGATACACTGTTTATGATTAGCAATTTATATGAAGGATCTCGTTATATCTGGCATAAAATAAACAAAAAGCAAAATTTACTATGATACATACATACGGTGATAGGAAAGAATATCGTAAATATCTATCGAACACTCAACATAATTATGAATTCAATGTTGAAAGTGACATTTTAAATTAAATTAAAATAGAAATAATTATCATTATTAAACTAGGGAGCTATATAATAAATTCCGTATCCATTAACATATTAATGCAGTGCATTAATTTTTTTTTAAACAAAAGTTTTGTCAAAATTTGTTCTTGTCGCCCTTGTGAGTGTAAAATGATACTCAAACTAGTTGCGTAAATTGATTAAAGAGGACTACCGTAATCTCCGCCATTCGTCAATAATTACACATTCCCGCGAGCAATAACACGGTTAATTAACTTTTAATTATCGATAATTATCTTTGATACAGAATCAGACAGTAGTGCCAACATTCACTGGTTTTACTTGCTGCTCGCCGTTTTCGCAGACACGCAAGCTTCATTAAACCATTTAACACGATACCTCATTATACCCAATTCAATGCGTAATGACATATATTGTTTTTAATGGTCGGTGGTCATTCTTGACCTCGAATGATTCTTTTAAAAGAATTTCCTGCTCTATATTATGGCCTGATCGAAATCCTTGCTGATAATAAACGTAACATTAAAAGGCTAATGAAGAATATATCATGAAAATATTAATCATTTGTATTTACATACAGTGCATCATAAGCGGATGCTTAATGGTTCATGTGATATTTATAGTCCGTCTAGAAAGTATCCGGAATTTTATATTTTTCCTAATTTTAATATATTTCTTTTTCGTAACATTCCAAGACAAAAGTAATGCATCAAGTACGTTCTTCGGATAGTAGGCAACGGTCAAAATAGCATGGCAACACGATCTGCCACACATTGTTGATTGTAAGCAGGCTTAAGATTTGTGAAATAATGTCGAAAGTAGAAAAAAGGAGAGAGGTAGAATCTTTGTATAGAAAAGGTGTTTGAACTTTATAACATTAGTGTAATTGAGTGGACTCGAAAAAAGCTGAGTATATGAGACAATAAAGATGATAAAAAACGCACAGGTATGAGTCCTAGACCAGTTTCGAAAAGACCGAGAAGGATTTGCAGATACATTTAAAACGCTCTCGCGGCCTTGGGACTACAAAATCCGCCCCTAAGGTTTCAAAAATTTAGCATGCTACACATCAAGGAAACCAAAAAAATCTTTGCAAAGATGCTGAATTTGTAAACGTTTTCAAGGAGATAATTTCAGCAATGTTCTTATATCAGACGAAAGTTGTGTCCAGCTTGGTGTAACTCACCTAAAAATCTTATTAAGAGAACATGTTACAGTCCAAATTCCTAAATTTTCCCATAAAAATAATGGTTTGGAGAGTAATATCACAGCGTGGTACTACACCTCTCTGTATAGTTGATGGTACCGTTAACAGTACAAATAATTGTGCCATTATAAAAGGTTTTCCAGATGAAAACGGTTTATGTTTCCAGGAGGGGTGGCATATTCAGCAGTATAATACACGATGCCATACTCCTGTCTATATTAAAATTTAAGCTTGTATGGAAGAACACCAATTGGCAACAAATTGATAGCAGCAGCTTCATCCGATCTGAGTTTCAGTGAAAAGTGAAAACACATTATGGGGACTAACAAACATTGAAGTGGAACGAGTAATGCCACAAAGTAACACATATTTGAATCGGTCAGTTTTACACCTGGACCACCATCACCGAATATTATGGCGGTCAACTAGTTTCGGGTGTATCTTCACTATACGTGAAGCGTTCAGAGATAAATGGAGGTTGTATATGTAAATGAGATGAATTATTTGTTGTAATTTTATAATTCAAGTAATAAAAATTTAAACCGAAAAATTTTAATTTTATATTCTTTTTTCCGGATACTTTCTAGACAGACTATATTACGGACAATTTTTATTTGTTTGGAGCAAAATTCATGACAGAAATTTGCTGTCTTAAAAAGTGCCATTATATACTATCCAGAAATGGGATAAGTGTGTCTTTTCTGCATACTTGACCTGTAACCTATTAGGAACCGATATTCTACCAGAGACAAGTGAAATAAAGACCCTAAAGGGTCTCTACCCTAATGGAGGGAAATGCCATGGTGTGGGGCAATATAACAAAGACCGATAAGGAATTGGAGACAGCAAGGAAAGATTCTCACTGAACTTCAAGAATTGAACCAAGAAATGATTCAATCCATAAGATTATCGGAAGATAATAATAAGGATTCGTCCTTGCTAAGATTCATGAAAGATAATAACAACCAAAGCGCAACTTCACCTCCTCGGCAAGCGCCTATGCTGACGACTAGTCAGAAAGGTACCATAAATTTGGGTGACCAAACTGTCAAACATCTGGTCAAACCATTGCGGGCAGGCCTTGGAGATGGATCATGCCTTCTGACTATAACCAAACCCAATGCTTCTTACAAAGACGTTCTTGAGAATATAAGCAGTTTGGCGAAGGATTCTACTGAAGATGACTTTATCATTGGTTGTGGGGCCAATGATCTCTGTAGGGGTAAATATGCCAGTGTTTATTTATTTATTTATTCATGTTTTTTCCCTAGATATGTACAACATATATGGAAAACGTCAAAAATATACAACAGCAAAACAACAACATTTAGTATACGTGAACATCAAATCTGATCACAATTAAAATATTCATCTAAATTATAGAAGCTATGTCTAAGTAATTTACTTTGAACAATGCGTTTCAACATCGGAATGCATTTTATATTTTTAACTGCGTCAGGCAATTTATTATAGATTTTTACTGGAAGTATTGCAGCACTATTGGCAACTATAGGTAAGTTATGTTTCGGTAACAACATATTTGAAGTATGTCTTAGGATATAATTTAACTCCCTATTCTCGAAGGACATATACAAATTTGGGTGTTTTTTTACATTTAAAACGCTGGACAGGACGTACATAGATGCAATGGTCAGCATTTGAAGATTTTTAAACAATTCACGGCACGAATACAGACGAGACTTAAAAAGCATTGCACGTATAATTCGTTTTTGAAGCAAAAATACCCTATGATTTGCGGAAGATCCCCCCCACAGAATAATAGAATAATTTAACTTTGAATGAATGTGCTCATAATAATATGTTTTAAGTACGTCTAAATTTACAAAGTTAGAAAGTTTTAATATCACGTAGTTTTGTGTAGCAAGGTTTTGATTTACCTGATCAATATGCTCAGTCCACTTTAGCTGAGAGTCCAAATAGACTCCCAGGAATTTCGCTAAATTTTTTGTTGAATTGTGGTGCCATTAACAGAAGCATAAACACTAAAATCCACAGAACCTAGCGAAAGTAAAATCATTTCGGTTTTTGAGACCTTTAAGGCTAAGTAATTTTTTTTGTAATAATTTTGCATTTGGTTTGCACATGCACTAGCCCTACCTGAGAGGTCCCCAATATCTCGCCCCGACACGACGATACCAGTATCATCCGCAAACTGTGACACATAACATTTAGGAAAGTACTCCCCAAGATCATTAACAAATAAGATAAACAGAATTGGTCCCAAGGTACTTCCCTGGGGGACTCCCAAACCTACTTCCCTCGGTTCCGACTGCAATTCATACCCCGAAACAGTAACCTTAACTCTCAGCACTCTGTTTTGAAGGTTGGTTTTTAACCAATGTGGCGGTTTTTTCTCAATACCCATGGATTTCAATTTTAATAACAACAAGTGATGCCTCATGATGTCAAAAGCACGTGAAAGGTCAAAATTAATACACAGAGTCCTGCTCCTTCCGTCCAAGTTATGCATTATAAATTTCATTAACTCTAATAAGGCAAGTTCTGTTGAGCGTCCCTCCGGAAACCCATATTGGGATGAATTTATTATTTTGTTTATACCAATAAAATGTTTTAAGTTGTCACAAAATGCATTTTCATAAACCTTAGAGAATACAGAGAGCAAGGAAATGCCACGATAATTAGAAATTTGTTCCACCGATCCTTTTTCATGTATAGGAACAATTATAGATTGTTTTAATAAGGTAGGAAATAGACCATCATCAAATGATTTATTTATCAATGTCGCCAGAGGAAACTTCAAATGCTCTATTACATGACCCAACAGTGAACAAGGAATACCATCAAATCCTTTAGAATTTTTTCTCGTAACTTTTTTTAGAATAGTACCAACTTCATCAGGCAATATATGAAGTAAACTCATTTTTTGAGACGCCAATGTAGCATTCTTTGCGTAATAATTTTCATTTAATTGTGGAGGATTCTGTGGTATTAATTTTTTAGGAGCATCCAGGAAAAAAGTGTTAAAAGCTTCCGCAGACTTATCTAAGTCAATAATAGTATCTTCATCCTTAAGTTTATTAGGCAACGAGTTTAAACCTTTATTGGTAGTCTCACTCTTTATTATATTCAAAACCGCAGACGATTTATTATCTGATGCTAATATTTTGTTATTGAAATAATGTCTTTTAGCGTTGTAGAAACTTTTTTTGTGTATTTTTTTCAATTCAGAGTAAGTATTATATAACATTGGACAATTTGATTGTTTGTAGGTTTTATAAATGTCACGAAGAAGTTGACCCCGGTTTTTAATTTCTGCTGTAATCCAATCGTTATTTTGATGCGATTCTTTATTTTTTTTATAATAATACTCTTCTGGAAAGCACAAGTCAACTATCATTGAAAATATTTTGAAAAAAGAAACAAACATTCCATCCGCATTTTGTCCCTGTTCAAAACAAGCATTCCAATTTTCACCCGCCACCGTATCAATAAAATTCTTTATATTAACAACAGACCCAAAATGTCTACGATACATAAAACGACAAACATCACTATGTTGTTACCCAAAAAAGCAATTCGCCGCATAAAATGATCAAAGAGATCACAAAAAACAGTATCACAGGCAAGTTCAGAAAACCTTAAATTTGTAAAAATATTGTCAATTATAGAACCTCGTTGACCCTGCCCTCTCGTAAAGCCTTCTATACAAGGTGAATAACCAAATGCGGAAAACAAGTGCAATACATTTTTTGAGTAAATATTTAAATTATTGGGGTCAAAATTAACATTAAAATCACCACATATAAAAGACCTTACAGAAGCAAAATGTTTTGTAGACATAATTTGATCTATTATCCTATTAAAATCAACAATATCGCCACTAGGCGGTCTATACAAGCATAAAATATTTACAGTACTATCTTTCAGGATTACTTTACAGGATAGAAATTCAAGAATATTTTCAATGTTCGACAGTGTTGGGAGGCTCACATTGGATGCCTGCGATCTAAATTGAATAGCGTATGCATGGTGATTCGCTCTATAAGAGATCAAGTATCCATTAAAAATCTACGTATCTTTTATTTCTCATACGTACAGTCTATAATCTCATATGGAATCATGTTTTGGGGATCATCTTCAGGAGCAAAAAAAATCTTCATTGCCCAGAAACGAATAATTCGCTGCATGTTGAAATTGCCTTACCGTCAATCTTGTAGGGCATATTTTACGCAACTTGGATTTTTAACAGCACCTTCCCTTTATTTTCTTGCGCTGGTTTTGTTTGTGGAGAAACATCCTGATCTATTTCTGAGCAACAGGAACCGTAGGGGTGATGTATCGGTTGGTACTAGAGCCGAGAATTGCCTGAACATACCTGAACATCGAACAACGTTTTTCGAGAGAGGACAACGATATAGAGCCATTAGAGCATTTTTGAAGCTACCATCAGAAATAAGAAATATAACAAACTTTAACAGATTTAAACAACATGTTATAAAAGATCTTAAGGAAGGTTGCCTCTACTCATTTGATTTCTAATCTTTATCATTGTATTGGTTTGTGTGTTGCGACATTGTGATTTATTTTGTTTTGTATATTGTAATCTTTATTGTAGATTTTATTTTTCTGTAATTGTAATTTTAAGTGTAAGTTTTATTAAGTTGACGGCGCCTTGTCGATATTCGAATGTATGGCTTGAAGAAATAAATAAATAAATAAATAAATAGGCTCTATCTTAATATTAAGGTTTTGACATTTTATACGCATTCTTACAAATACAATTACGCCTCCGCCTTTAATGTTGGAGCGGCAAAAATAACTGCCTATTTTATATTCTGGCAAAATTATATTAACAATAGTATTAAGTCCTCTTTACATACTAACATAATTTTTTTGTCATGTCCCATTCTGGTTAACAATATGTTTTCAAAAAAAGTTTCGTTTTTTAATTATAATTTGCTAGGTTTATAGAATATGTGGATAGATTTGTAAAAAATCACATTTTATTTTTAGACCAATTCAATACTCAGGGCACCAAATTGCACAAATTTATGATCTCTCAATATTTGCTGGCAGGGACGTCAAACTGGTGAGAGCAGTTCGATTACGGGGAGTGACGCCCCCGCCATTCCGAGTTGCCACGGGATGT
>MU184933.1:20160-127886 GCA_016904865.1 Pissodes strobi
CCACGGGATGTGGCCCATCAAATCCCATCGTCCTCCTCCAGGCTGGAAAACACCAAAGTACAAAGTCTGGAGCTGATCACTAGGGAGTGACCCAACAAACCATATTTTTACCCCTCTCAGACTAGGGACCACCAAAGGAAAGAGTCTGAGGCCGATGCATCCAGTGGAAGCGGCCCTAGGTGGTAGATGCATACGCCTACTCGCATCGTCCGGTGAAAGACCACCCCACCAGAACTGGGAAGCGCTAAGTGGTTTTCCCGAATCACGTTCCGTCTCCGCGCTGGTGGTTCCGGATTCCACAGTAGGAATATAATAATATGGACATGATGGTGCTTCCAGGATCAAAATATTCCGGAGGTAAACTCCCCGGCCATTCGGATCTCCGGGCGCTGGGTGGCCCTGGGAGCCCTTCATTCTGCATTTCACAGACAGCAAAGATACCGAACCAATTTAGAATTGATTTCTGCAACATAAGAGGCCTAAATACAAACATAAATTCGGTACACCAACATCTACAAGCAAATAGACCACACATACTAGCCCTTACAGAAACACAAGTATGTTCTACAACAACAACAGTGAACTACCCTTATCCTGGTTACGACTTACATACCCGATTTAGACCTTTTTGTCCGAAGCGACCTTTCATGTCACCGCGAGGAAACACTCGAACCGAACAACCTTGACGTCATGTGGCTCAAGTTCACCGCCAAGGGATTAACCAAGTTTATATGTTGTCTCTATCGCCCTCCGAGCGATAGAGCCTACCAAAGCTTTTTTCAACACTAGCTACCACTTTTGACTCAATACAGGTTGATCACCCCAGTTCAGAAATAATCGTTCTGGGAGACTTCAATGCCCACAACACCAACTGGCTCAAACATCACAACAAGACCGACAACGAAGGTAGAGAGGCTGAAGCATTCGCCATCAGCTGCGGGCTTACTCAAATTGTAGACGAACCAACTCGAATCTCAGAGAGGGGCGAATTCGCCGCCCTCCTGGATCTGTTTCTAACCACCAATCCTGACCAGTACACAGTTACAGTTGGTCCGCCATTAGGTACTTCCGACCACAAACTTATTACAACGGTTTGTGAATTGCCACTCATACAGAAGGATCCACCATTGCCCCGCAAAATCTGGCATTACAATTTTGCAAACTGGGACGATCTAAGGGAGTTCTACCTAAATTTTCCTTGGATCGACGTCTGCTTTGGCGCTGACGACCCGTCAGTCTGCTGCGAAAAGATCACGCAAGTAATATCCTCAGGAATGGAAGCACACATCCCAAATTCCATCAAGTTACCATCAAAAGGAAAGCCCTGGTTCGACAGAAGATGCGAAAGAGCTGTGGGTAGGAAACAGCAAGCCTACAAGTACTGGCAGCCAAATCAGACCGCTGAAAATCGCAATTATTTTGTCGAAACGAGAAACGAATGCAAGCGTGTTATCGACGAAACTAAGGACAAACACAATCAAAGGATAGGGAATAAACTTTTGCAATGCCCCAGTGGCTCCAGGAATTTCTGGTCGGTAGCAAAGGCAGTAAGTAACAACTTTACAGAAACGTCTCTCCCACCTTTGACAGACGAACGTGGCATCACGGCGACTACAGCCAAGGAAAAAGCAGACATGCTCGCCAAAATGTTTTCTTCGCACTCTACCTTAAACGTCCCCCAAGGCAAGATTCTCCCCACCATATCGAACATCAACACTACCATGGCAGAAGTCAAATTTCATCACCGTGATATTCGTAAAATCCTTAAAAATCTAGATACGCAAAAGGCATCAGGACCGGACGGAATACCTGCCATCGTGTTAAAGAATTGCGCCAATGAACTAACACCTGTTTTTTCCAGGCTTTTTTCTCTGTCTTACGGAAAAGGGATTTACCCATCTTCTTGGAAAGTCGCTCAAGTGAAACCTGTTCCAAAAAAAGGCAAGAAAACCACGCCCTCAAACTATCGTCCAATTGCCTTGCTTCCAATAATCTCCAAAGTCATGGAACATGTAGTCAATCAGCAACTACTCAAGTACCTAGAGAACAACAAATTAATCAGCGATAATCAATACGGCTTTCGCAAAGAGAGATCGACAGGAGATATATTGGCCTATGTCACTCATATATGGAGTAGGGCAATTGAGAACTACGGAGAGTCTCGAGCGATTGCGTTGGATATTTCAAAGGCATTCGACAGAGTTTGGCATGACGGACTGCTCAACAAACTACCGTCCTTCGGACTGCCAGCCTCTCTCTGCAGCTGGCTTGCCAGTTTCCTTAACAGCCGATCTCTGCACGTTGCAGTCGATGGACACATCTCGGACACATTCACCATCAACGCGGGCGTGCCTCAGGGCGCAATACTTTCACCAACTCTGTTCCTCATCTATATTAATGACCTGCTGACCGAAACAAATAATCCTGTTTACAGTTTTGCAGATGACAGTACCCTTGTCTCCCACTTTAGATCAGAAAAACCCTTACCAGCGACCGAGACTCATCACCGCAGACAGGAGCAGATTACAGCAATTAATCAAGACCTGGAGAAAGTTCAAACTTGGGGCGACCGGAATTTGGTCCAGTTCAATGCAGCAAAGACCCAAGCAGCCACGTTTACCAAGAGGGCCAATACAGCGGGCCCTGACTTCATTATGGCAGAGTCGACCATTCCTTCATCCTCGTCAATCGGACTGCTGGGTATCTCGGTCAACAGCAATATGTCCTGCCATGACCACGTTGCTAACATCGCAAAATCAGCCTCCCAGAAGCTTGATGCGCTATTTCGCAACAAAAAACTCTATACACCGCAGCAGTTGCTCTTGCTCTACAAAGCGCAAATAAGACCGTGTTTAGAATATTGCTCACATATCTGGGGTGCCGCACCAAAGCACACCTTAAAGCTGCTGGATTCCATTCAGAAGAGAGCTGTGCGTCTCGTCGGTGACCCGGAGTTGACCCGGAATCTAGATAGTCTGGAACACCGCAGACATGTAGCCGAGATATCTCTGTTTTACAGATACTTTCACGGCAGATGTTCCCAGGATTTGGTCCGCCTCATCCCGCCCCTGGCAGCTCCTGTCAGACAGTCACGACAGACGACAAGAGCGCACCAGTTCGTCGTACAACTGGAAACACCTAGAACATCGCTTTACAAGAACTCCTTTGTCTGGCGCACTGCATCACTGTGGAACTCACTCCCAGGACATCTGTTTCCCACTAATTACAACTTAAAAATATTCAAGAGCCGTGTCAATCAACATCTTCGCACACACACCGCTCGTCGAGCGCCATAGGGTCTCCCTTTAGTGTGTGCCATAAAAAAAAAAGCACTGTTAACACTTTGAAACATAAAAGTTCTAATCAAATACATATTTTGGGTTCACAAGTGTGGGAACTGATAATGCTTTGCGGGAGATAGAACTGAATGACAGCCAAAGAGTGGAGCTCGTGGATTATCACGACGTAGATATAGCTCCAACCTCTGACGGAATCTTAACTAATGATAGTAGCACTTTTTTAGGGTAAGCTCAGACAAGCTAACCACCATTCTTATAAATATACAATCAATCAAAATCAAATAAGTTTGAGCTTTCTTTGGAGTCTACTATACAACCACTGAGCACTGGTTGAAAAATAATGAGCCCTCTTATATGCCTAATAATTATACTGTAATAAGTAGATATTGTAGAATTGGGTCTATACATGGAGGCACAATGATCCTTGTGAGATATGATGTCCGGGATCATTTTGGTTTTAAGGAATGCGATAAATGTGTTGACCTTTGTAGTCAGCTGGATTTTGAGTGTTCTGTGGTATCATTTGATATGCTAAATTTATGTATTCATCGTTCCCCTAACTCATGTTGTGATTCTTTCTTATTGAAATTGGAAATAATTTTAAGTTCCGCCGTACCGCCGAGATCATCTGTTGTAATTGCAGGTGATTTTAATATCAATTACGTGGATAAAAATAATAAATTAATGAGGTCACAATATCTGTTGCGTTCTAATGGATTTAAGATGAATGATGGTGACCTTACAAGGATCACACAGAATTCAGCATCTATTCTAGATTATGTGTGCTCCAATTTTACTGAGGGTGTGTTCAGATCATGAGGCAGTATTTTGTAAATTCGACCATCCTAATAACCAGTCAAACCAACAAGTATACGTGGACGTAATTTTTGCAAAAGAAACTTTGCGGCATTTACAAAAACCTGCTTAAATACGGATTGGGAAAGTCTGTATAATACTCAACACCCTTTCATGACGTTTCCAAAAAACTCATTGAAATTTTTAATGGTAAATTCCCTGTAGTATCTATGAAACTTAGAAGTAAAAAGCCTTGGATAACTAAAGGGCTGATGGTTTCTTCTAAAAATATGAGAAGTTTGCATACACTCCGTAATTTTTAGCTTAGCAATAATACTTTCATGAACCACTTCTATAAATATAGACAGATTTTTCGTCATAAAATGGGCAAAAGATAAATACTTTACTGATAGACTAGAGTCTACTGGAAACAAACAAAGGGAAACTTGGAAGATTGTTAACTCGTTACGTGGTATTGATAACTCTACGAATTGTAAGTCACAACTGGATGCTAACACTATTAACTCTTTTTACTGTTCAGTTGCCGCTCAAGTTACTAGAGGCATTGTGGCATCCGTTGTCCCTCTTACAAGGGGCCCCTGTAGATTCCTTTTACTTTGCACCGGTAACGGCTCTAGAAATAGCTGATCTCTCTCTCTCTCTCTCTCTCTCTCTCTCTCTCTTCCGTCCTTCACCCTACGTGAGGGTATGGTGCCATGTATCATTCTCTTGACTTCTTCGGTCCAAGTTACTCGATTCTGCGCCATGTGTGAAGACTCCGGTAGGTTGTGGCCCACTAGGGTTTTAATTTGGTCTATCCATCTCTTAGGTGATCTTCCACGTGTTCGTCTTCCTTCTACTTTCCCCTCTATCATCAGTCTTTCCATTGAAGTGTCGCACCTAGCAATATGTCCAAAATATCTCAGTATTGATTGGTTGATTTTTGTGACCAGGCGTGTCCTAATTTTTAGTTCTTCGAAAATGGAGATGTTTGTTCGGTGGGCCGTCCATGGTATTCGTCGATATACCCACATTTCCAAGGCACTTATTCTCTTATTATCACCCTCCTTCAGAGTCCAGGTTTCGGAGACATACATGGCAATAGGGAAGATGAGGGAATTCGCAATGCGCAGTTTAGTGTTTCGGGTGATTGTTGTAGCCCTCCATAATTTAGTCAATTTTGTTGTTGCGTTCCTCGCCATTGCCATCCTGCGTCTAATCTCAGCTTCGCATCCTCCAGAGTTTGTTATCATGGAACCTAAGTAATTGAACTGGCTTACAACCTCGTATCCAGCCACGGTTTGAACACCAGGTTGATTGTTATGAAGGCGGTCTACAATCTACGTCTTGGTTTTTTGTTTGTTTAATTACAAGCCATATTCTTCGCTAATAGAGCACAATCTAGCCATAATTCCGTTTAGTTTCTCATTGCTGGCAGCGATGATCACGGTATTATCCGCCTATCTCACGTTATTTATCCTCCTGCCCCCCACTGATATTCCACCGTTCCATTCTTCCATATATTCTGTGTAGATATTAAATAGGATTGGCGAGAGTATGCATCCCTGTCTCACTCCTGCACATTTCCAAGGCGCTTATTCTCTTATTATCACCCTCCTTCAGAGTTCAGGTTTCGGAGCCATACATGGCAATAGGGAAGATGAGGGAATTCGCAATGCGTAGTTTACTGTTTCTGGTGATTGTTGTCGCCCTCCATATTTTAGTCAATTTTGTTGTTGCGTTCCTCGCCATTGCCATCCTGTGTCTAATCTCAGCTTCGCATCCTCCAAAGTTTGTTACCATGGAACCTAAGTAATTGAACTGGCTTACAACCTCGTATCCAACCACGGTTTGAACACCAGGTTGATTGTTATGAAGACGGTCTACAATCATCGTCTTGGTTTTTTGTTTGTTGAATTCCAAGCCATATTCTTCGCTAATAGAGCACAATCTAGCCATAATTTCCTTTAGTTCCTCTTTGCTGGCAGCGATGATCACGGTATCATCCGCTTATCTCCGGTTATTTATCCTCCTGCCCCCCACTGATATTCCACGGTTCCATTCTTCCATTACTCTACGCATAATATATTCTGTGTAGATATTAAATATGATTGGCGAGAGTATGCATCCCTGTCTCACTCCTGCGTTGGATTTGAAACTACTCGATAGCTTGTTATTAGCTCTGATTTTAGCATTGTTGTTATCATAGGGTCGTCTGACCAAGTATATAAGGTTAGGTGGAGTGACCATTTCTAGAAGGATAGTCCAGGGCTTATTCCATTTCACCTTGGCAAATGCCTTGGAGTAGTCCACGAAACATAGGCACATTTCGATTTTGTATTCCCTCGATTTCTCTATGATCTGTCGAAGATTCAGAATCTGTTCTCTAGTGCCCTTTCCGGGGATGAAACCTGATATCTGCACAAGAAGGAATAGTTTAAGGCGCTCATTGATGATGGTTATGAGTATTTTGCTAGCATGAGGAATCAGGGCGATTGTTCTGTAATTACTGCATTCCAGGGGTGAACCTTTTTTAAAGATAGGTACAAGGATGGAATTGCACCACTCATCGGGCCATTTGCCGGTATTCCAGATTTGTTTGCATATCATATGCATTAGGTCTATTCCTGTTTATCCCATTGCCTTGATTAGCTTTGCGGTGATACCGTCAATTCCTGGAGCCTTGTTGTTCTAAAGCCTTGTTATATCTCTTTGACTTCTGTTGTTAGTATGGCAGGTTCCCTGTTTAGATCTTCAAGGTCCATATTCACTCGGTTAGTGCTAACGTTTTCGCTAAATAGTTCTAAGCAGTATTTCTTCTAGACCTCGACAATCTCTATGGGATCCGTTATAGTATTTCCAAGTTCATTTTGAAATAACTGATACCTCACTACATGTCAAAAATAAAAATTCCTCTGAATGGGACGGGATTTCTGTAAGGTTTCTAGCTAGTCTTCCCTAGTCAGCCATCTCAGCATTAGCTGATGCTATAAACTACTACTTAAGAAAGCAATTGTTATTCTGATTTTTAAGCAGGGAGAAGATGTTGCCTTTATTATAGGCCAATATCTTTACTACCATCACTATCTAAAATCATGGAGAAACTGGTCCATTACTTGGAATCTAGAAAGGTTATAAATAACTGTCAATTTGGCTTTCAATGCTCCAAAAATACCAACGATGCTAGTTTTTATTTGCTGGAGGAGCTGTATCTGGGGCTGAATGATGGAGAGGCTGCCGCAGCGGTGTTTTGTGACTTGGCAAAATACTTCGATTGCGTGTCGCACGAGATACTGCTGCGCAAGCTGGAGGTCTATGGGTTTAGGGGTTCTATCTTAAAATGGGTGGAATCCTTTCTGACAAATAGGTGTCAGAAAGTTCGATTTGCTGGTGGAGAGTCGGATGAGTTGGGTGTCATGGCAGGTGTGCCTCAGGGGTCGGTTCTTGGACCACTTTTCTTTCTTTTGTATATAAATAATTTACCATTCACAGTAAAACATGGCCGATGCACATCCTTTGCTGATGACACGACTCTTTTCTAGCATGGTAGCGATACTCATGAATTAACCAGATTAATTAACCTTGATTTGGCCAGTGTTAAGCGATGGTGCGACAGCAAATGTTTGTCATTTAATGTGTACAAGACGAAGATTTTGAATTTTAAATATATGCTGAATGAAGTAAGCTTAGGCTCATAGAACATAATCATGATAAATTTTAATGGGTTTTTAGGCTTAGTCATTGACGATAGGTTAAGGTTTGACATATTGAGAAAATTAGCTCTAAACTGTCATCGGGCTGTTTTGCAATAAAAGTATTAAAAATGAATTGAATGCGAAAGTGGCTAAATAAAGATGTCTATTTCGCTTTAATAGATTCGCATCTGAAATATGGAGTTTATTTTTGGGACATTCATCCAGCTTTCTATTTCAGTCACTGTTCGTTTTGCAAAAGCGAACCTTAAGATACTTATGTGGACTTAAAAATAGAGAGGCATGTATACCCTCTTTTAACAAAGAACACATTTTGATTCTTCCTTCAATTTTAGTTCTGGAGTCTGTTTGTCTTCTGCATAAAAAGTATTAATTCATAATTTATTCCCTAAATTTAAATAATACCCGTTGATGCTTCAATATAAACTTACCCATTCCCAATTCTTCCTTAACACAGAATTCCATTGTGTACAAAAGCCAGAAGATATTTAATCACCTGCCACAGAGCTTTCGAAAGATTGTAGAATATAAGCAATTTAGGAAGCAAGTTAAGGAATTGTTGCTCTTGAAGGCATATTATGATATAGAGGAATTCTTTTTGGATCATTTCTAATCTGGCTTTTTGTCTTTTTTACTCTTATAGTTGATCATACGTCATAACAATTTTGTCTATGATGCTGGTAGTTTGGTGCCCATAAGTAAGTGACTTGCCTATTTTATTTTATTCTATTCTGTGTTTTGTCAAGAGTGTGCCATTTTGTCTCAACTTTATTTCCTTCTGTGTTTAGTCAAGACTTTGTCTCAACTTTATTTTACTTATACATTGTATTTTTGTTTGTTTGTTTTTGTTTTACCTGTTTCCTTGTGTTTTACTTTTAAACTAAATTGGTAGTTCAATAGAATTAGTTTATAGGTGTCAACCGGGGCTATTGTGTTACACTTAAGTATATGGGGCTATTGTGATAAACCAACCAATCAGATGTTTAGTGTAAAATGTATTGCATGAAAAAAATGCAGTATATTACAAGAAGCATTACAACAATCGCCTCATATTTATTTTTGATAAAAGATGAACAAATTTCGCAAAAAAAATTGGAAAAAAGAGCGCTTTTTTCTATCACGAAAATTTCTGCGACCTGTGTAAACTTTTCTTGGCACTTATTTATACAACTATATTAAATCAATTTTATTACAGAACCTGAAAATATAAGTTTTGAGCTTTGTATTACCTTAATATTAGTAAGCTTAATCATTAGCTGAGATAGCTTTATTAGCTATGTAAGTTAAGGGTCTATTATGATACACAACTTGGGGCTAATGTGATACGTGTGGTGGGACTATTATGATACAAGTACCTACCACCATAGTCATCCCCAAGAACATAAGATGTGAGCGGTAGTGACAAGAAGACTTTTAAAAAGAACGAGAAAACATATTATGTCTCATCGATGCCGAAGCAATTATTGCCAAACTACCTTCTCCTAACTGCGTTTTGTGTGGAAACAGAGAAAAATTTGTGTTTGATAGTATAGTGCCAGTATATGAGGCAATTTAGCGTTTTATTTTCAGTTTTTTATGCTATTTCATGTTTATGCTTTATTAAAATATAAACAATTTATCGTTGTGTTTTTAGTTTTTCGTGCTATTTGATGTTTATGCTTTATTAAAATGTTCTCTAAGGATGTAGGTTTTTTTTATATTGTTACCTTTTATACAATGTTTTAATGCTTTAAATTTCATATATTTTTGCCTATTTTATACATGCTGAACTTCATCTCTTGTATCTTTAAAATCAACAGTCATATCAATACCAAATTTATAGGGGAATATGATAAAGGACTGTAGTGTTTCACAATAACCCCGCTGAAGTAATAACACTTAAGAGAATGCAGTTAAAGCACTGTATCAGATTAGCCCCGTTGTGTATCAATAAAAGCCCCAAACGAGGGGCTATTATGATACACAGTTTTTCTTTTTTGACAGTTTTCTTGTTAACTCTACATTAGTTTTTATATAAGAAAACTGAAGGGAATGGAATTTTGTACCGCATAAGACCTTTCATTTTACTTAAATAATAAGAAAATATAATTTTTTTTAAACTTTTTAATTTTTGTATCATAATAGCTCCGGTTGACCCTTCTCTAAAATGTTTTTAATCCTTTTTAATTTTAATTATTTTCTATTCATTGTATATGATTTCTATTTTCACCAACTATAGTTAGTAATTATTTGTATTCTTTTCCTTTTTACATATTTCTTCTATCATCGCTTTATCAACAACACTTTGTGTTTATGATAATAAAGCAACTTTGACTTTCACTTTGAGAGCGGCATATTGAACAGAATACGAACTTAGGTACAAGCAAATTTCTGCAAACTGCAGACTGGCGTAGCTACCGGGTGGGCCTGGGGGGGCAAGGCCCCACGACGCCAAGATAAATTAGGCGCCGCTCCGAATTTATAAATATGCTAATTCTAACAATGCTCATGAACTTAACTGAGTTTTTAAATGAATTAAATTATAATACAATCCAAGATCAAAGACCAAAATATGTATTAAGCTTTTTACCCAACCAATACGTGTCAGGGTATTTATAATTTTTGTTTATTCTACGTGGGCGTGGAATAAAACAATATATCCAAATGGCAAATTTGTAAAACTACTGCGTAAGGCGGCATGCGCCTTCAAAACAAAAATTCTGATAATTTCGGTCGTAAAAAAGTATGTGTTTTCAGAGTTTCGTATTTAGGACGTACCATTAGCCAGACAAGTCTAAATAGTTGTTCTTTGACTCAAGCTGTCCCTAAAGGATGCTACAAGATTTATCTGCATCCTTTATCTTTCTCCGACAAACTTCAAACCACCCACCCACCTGCTGAAATAACATTCGTGAACGCCTTTCATGTTCACAACATCCCTTGGCTAAAGTTTTCTTCCCAAAGGGAAGATGCAGGCAGAGAAGCTGAGGCTTTTCCAATCACCTGTGACCTGGCTCAACTTGTGGACAAGCCAACACGGAGACCAGACGTTGGAAACCATCAGGCTTACCCACTGGATTTGTTCCTAACAATATCTTTTATAGGATAAACATTACATCACCAATGGCTAACTCTGATCACAGGCTTATATCAGCTTTGTCCACCTGTCCAACAACACCGTCCTCTAAAGTGTTTCCTCGCAAAGTATGGCATTATAAACATGACTTTTTCATGTAATTCTCTTGGAGGGACGTCTGCTTTAAATCCAGCGATCTATCTGTAATTGCTGAATCCATTACAAAAGTCATTCTCATTGGAATGGAGACTTCAATCCCTTTCTCTAATAAACGATCCTATCCTGGAAAATCAAGGTTCAACAAACGATGTTCAGGCGGTTTCCAAAAAGAACGAAAATGGCGCAACAACGCTTCGGTTGTTTCGCGCCGAGCTTTTCTGGATGCACGAAATAGCTGCAACCTAATTATTGATCAATCCAAAGGTGATTTTGATCAGAGAGTCAGCGAGGAGCTTTTGAACTGTCCGAACGGCTCAAAATCATTTTGGGGATTTGCAAAACCCTTCGGGAAAAACTTTTCATCCCCAAGTTTTCCACCACTATTGCGCGAAGACAATTCCGTTGCAGTGACTGCAAAGGAAATGTTACCTAGAATCGCCACAACAATGCAAAAAATCGTTTTCAAGCAAAAAAAAGATAAGAGTTACTTCGTCGTCTTGACTGCTCAAAGGCCGCTGGACTGGATGGAATTCCCCCCCATTATTCTCAAACAGTGCGCACTGGAGCTGACACCTATTCTAACCCAAACTATATACCTTATGCTACAATAGAGGTATTTTCCCAGCCCTCTGGAAGCGCACTAAAATGTAACCTGCACCTAAGAAGGGAAAGAAAAATATTGCCAGTAACTAATAACTAAAGTAATATCTTCAACACCAGTAGTGGCCAAGGTAATGGAAAATGTCATTAACACCGAGATGTTGAACAGAACAACATAATATCTGATGATCTGGCAATATGGATTTAGACCGAAACACTCAACAGGAGAGCTAATGTCCTACGTAACACACATCTGCAATTCAACCTTGGAAAAACACGGAGAGTTCCGAGTCGTTGTTCTTGACATCTCCAAAGCGTTCGACCGGGTGTGGCATCAATCACTCCTGGACAAACTCTCGGCTTATGACTTTCCACAGGTTCTGCATACACTATTGTCTAGTTTTCTGGATAAAAGGAATATTCAGGTCGCTATCGATGGTGCCTTGTCCAAGGCATTTGCCATCAATGCTGGTGTTCCACAAGGTTCGGCTTTATCTCCAACTTTGTTCCTGCTGCACATAAATGACTTACTAACGCTTACTGAAAACCCCATTTACAACTATGCAAGCGATACAGTCTTGTGTCATCATTTTCTTATGACAAACTATTATCATCGGCCCCTCTGGGACAACTAAGAAGACAACAAGCTGACTCAATAAATCGAGACTTAAACACATTTCTCCCGGAGAAAAACTAAGGGAAACTACCTTGACATCATCATGGAGGGGGAAATCCTTTCTCCATCCTCCAATCTTTCGCTTCTTGGAATAACCGCAAGCACTAACTTTTCATGGAATGAGCATGTCCGAGGTCTCAAGTGTACCTCTTAAAAACTGGGTGTACTTTTTCATGCCAAAAAATACTTCAGCTCCCATCAGCTGCTTACACTCTATAAAGCTTAGAGCTTAAAGTTAGACTTATTAACGACGAAACACTGACTCGTTCCCTTCACACCTTGGAACATAGGCGGATGGTGCGTGATCTCTTCCTTTTTTACCAATATTAACACGGAAAGTATTCGACGGAACTAATAACTCTGATTCCCTCCTGTGCCACCTTTTTTCGTTCCACATGACGAGCTAGAAGTTCTCATTCATATGCTCTTCAACAGAGCACACCCAGAACCAGCCTCTACCAAAATTTTTTCTTTTGGCGTGTGACAAGCATCTGGATCTCCTTACTAACCGAATTGTTCCCTGTTGGCTACAGTCTAAACATCTTTAAGAGATGAGTCCATAGGTAACACCTTTGCAAGTAGACTGAAAACAAAAAGCCTAATCAAGAAAATTAATTTGGCCACAAAATTAATTTTGAGCAAATTATCGATCAATTTTCGTCGATTTAAAACAATGTTTAATTAATTAATTAATTAAGGTTACAAATTTTTAGTTTACGTTTATATTTAAATATGTATGTACCTGTTGGTCGGTTGCCGTTTATATATTTTATATTCCTGTAAATAAAAAATGAACGCTTAGTATTACGATGTATTATTTTTTGATTAATTTGCGTATTACACAGAATATAGGTTTGTTTTAGGCGCCAGCGGATAGGTTTGCCCCCCGGCGCCGACATTTCTAGCTACGCCACTGAAACTGCAGATAAGCAGAATAAATGTGATATCTTATACTATAGTATGCCCACGAATGGTGTTCATAAGGGTACAAACAGACGACATTTTCAAAGACCGTGAACGCTTTTCATTGGAAAATTCCTTTCAAGTTGCTTGTCTATTCGACTTTTGACATTTCATTTTATTTCTACATTGTGGCCCAGCTGATATCAGTTATTGCATAACAAGGTGTTCGGATTTTCTATATTTACAGCATATATCCATTATTAGCAAGGATTGAAAGTTGCAGTGTGCAACTTAGGTTTGTGTGTAGCGAATGATGATATAAACAAAACTGTCATAGCCGCTTATGAACTGCACGAAAAAGTTAAAATTTTGTTCTTTTCAGGCACCCCCTTGTATCTCAATAGGGTTTCTTGAACAGCAATAACATTTTTGAGAAGATAAGCATTTTTGTTAGGGTATGTGAATGGGGCTTGCAAATACGTTAAACATAAATTATAATTTTTATTCATAATAACAATGCAACGGATACCGACAAAACGCAAGGTCCTCATTATACCACCTTTCGTTTCACTAAAAGTAGCTTATGACCTGTAAACCGAAACCTTCCATGTTTCTAATGACGTATATAACCCGTATCTAAAACAAATTTCGGACCTGAATTTTGGTATTTTAATCCTCGTCTTAACTGAGATTTGATGGTAATAAAACAAAGTTGAAAAATTGGTGGTCCCTTAAACCTAGCTTGCCGATTGTCTCCTAGGTCAACTGACTTCTGACTTAGGCTTGTAACAAAGATATATAATAAAACCTTTTGCTTTGGATCTACAAGACCGCCCTACCTATGGCCCGGTTTTAATCTAGTCTAATCCGATTATAATTTTCAAAATTTTAAAGTCAAACCAAAATATGGCCAGGGTTAAAGGTACATAAAGGCATCACTGCAATAAAAATTACCTTTCGCAGTACGACGCCTTTCTTTCCGAGAAGCTTATAAAGGACCTAGACGGTGTTCTAGTCGCTCTCAATAAAACTTAGGCTAGAAACTGTATGGACTGTCCTATAATTTGCATATTATTGTTTTATTACTCTCAAAGGGATGGTTGGAAGGGAATTAAAATATTAAGGGGTGTTTAAGCCCATTGAGAACTTTGTGGCTGGATGCAAAATAATTAACTTTTTCAGTTAGACATTGATTGTGGTATGGGTAAGATTCCGTAGAGAAGAAGAGGTGGAGAAATTTGTTAATTGTCAGTTTTTATTACTTTAAGCCATTCCTTTATTGGGAGCTATAAATGTTCAAAATTCTATAGCATAAACCATACTTTTCCTATTGCATTTAAAAACTCTAATATTATCAGACTACTTTCGAGGCTTATCAGTAAATTACATATTTACTCGAAAAGCCCGGATTGAAATTTCCGCTAAATGCTGTATCTGTATGTAAATTATATACGGTTTCCCATTTGAAAAAAAAATTAAGTTTTTTTGTATTTAAAGTCGAAATATGGGTAATTACGTGCTTAATAATTGAATATTTTAAGTCTAAATTGGATTTACTTTCGTGATTAAAAACAAAATTATATTTAATTAAAAATTTTATATACATTTGCCCTTAAGGTCGAAAGTATGCCTGGTTTCGTATTTAAAAATAAAAATAAAAAATTCATGTATTTAAAGTGCGCTTTAAATCAAATAAATAATCAATTGTGTATTTAAACACGAAATTAAATATATTTTTATGTTTGTTTTAGTCGAAATTAAGTTTAATAGTTCTTTGTGTGTTCCCTCAAAATCCTCGGAAATTTCAACACGTATGTAGGTAGTGTACGGTTTCGCATTTGAAGAAAATATTAAAGCTATTTCTGTTTTTGAAAAAGGAAAATATGTGTAACTGCGTATTTAATAACTGAGTATTTTTGCTCTAAATTGGATTTATTTTCGTGTTTAAGAACAAAATTATGTTTAATTTAAAATTATAAATACATTTGTGCTTAATGTCGAAACTGTGCATGTTTTATATTTAAAAATAAAATTAAAAGATTTCATGAATTTAAAGTAGACATTTTATTTAATTTTGTGCTTAAAATAAGAATTACGCACGTTCTTTAGAGACAAGATAATTAATAAAGCTGTGCTTTATGCTCAAAATTAAAGATATTTTTGTGCTTTAAGTCGAAATTATGTTTAACAGAATTATTATTTTAAGTGTCGTCTCGAAAACCCCGGAAATTTTAACACGCTGTATCTATATGAAAGTTATGCATGATTTTGAATTTAAAAAAAGTATTAAAATTATTTTTGTGTTTGTAAAAGGAAATATGTATAAATTCGTATTTAATAATTGAGTATTTTTCGTCTAAATTGGATTTACTTTCGTGTTTAAAAACAAAATTATACACACACCGGCATAATAATTAGGGGAACGAACAAAATTTACACTAAGTTTGACTTCAATTTTCTCTTGAACCCTTCACTCGATTTTGACTTTTTTTTGTTAAATTGTAGCCTATTTCTGAATACGTAGAGGTATTACTGATTTTAAACAATTGATCTTAATGTCATATACAGGGCTAAAAAGGAAGTTATGTTTTTTGTCAAATTTTGGGACACTTTATAGAGTGAACGAATGAAATTCGATATCATTCAAAATGCTAAATTAAAGATTGATCCTTTCTAAACATTTTCATTTTTTTATTCACTCTAATACCCTGAATATTAAGGATGCTACAGGGTTTTGTTAAAAATAGTACTTTTTATGAGTCGATGAATTTTCCTTAATCTTTGTAGAGTGAACGAATGAAATTCGATATCATTCCATAATGCCAAATGAAAGATTGATCCTTTCTGAGTATTTTCTTTTTTACTCTTTCTGATACCTCGAATATTAAAGATGATACAGGGTTTTGTTAAAAATAGTGCATTGACCTACTTTTTAAGGGTCAATGAATTTTCGTTAATCTTTGATATGTTATAGAGACCATTAAATCTAAAATTTTTATGGGATTAAGTTTCATTCCTGACAGGGTTACCGTTACCTATACAGGAATACATAAAAGTCCCTTCCATGTTTTCCATTTTGTGAAATGTTATTTTCGAAGACCTTCCTTTACACTTGATCCAGCCTTAGGACTGGTCCAATTTGTGCTTTAGTGCATAAATTGGAGCGTGTTTAAAGGTCAACGGACCAAACGAAAAACAACAATAATAAATTAACGAACAATAACGATTTAATACATCAACAATATTCCCATCCATCGATAATTAATGTTTTAATTATGCATTTTACTTTGATAGCTGTTCCTATGAATCTTCTGTTGAAACATATTTCGTTTTTATTTCTTGTTGGCTTCTTATTTGAGGTGCTGTTCGACACCTGTTTTGCAGGTATATTCTTTTGCCAACATTTCTTAATACAGTTTTGTTCATGTCATCGGGTTTTGTCAAAGTTAGGCAAAAGTCAGATTCAAAATTTGGGTTGCTAAAACACCAACATGAGTGATATGACTTCTACTGATGTGGCTAGGGTCGTAGCGTTGATTGAAGATGGCAGATGTTACTCTTATGTTGCTGATGTGTTAGAAAAATCAAAATCCACGATCTACCGTAAAGTCAGACGTTGGACGCAAACTGGGGAGTATAAAAGGAAACCAGGCCAATGCAGAAAACGAATAACCAGGGGTAGAGATGACAGATTTGTTGTCTTAGGAACCCTACGAAAAAGGCATAGAACAGTGCCACAATTATTTACGGATGAGAGCCGCTTCTGCGTTAGCTCAATCGATGACAGGGAGAGACTATACCACCGCCGCCGAGGAGAAGCAAATAAACAGTTTAATTTCACTCCTACTGTTTCCTTCGGTGGAGGTTCGGTAATGGTCTGGGGTGGGATATGTTTAGGAACCCGAACAGAGTTGGTTGTTATTAATGGCGCTTTAAATTCACATGGATAGATCCAAGATATCCTACAACAGCATGTCGTACCATTCTACAACAGCATGTCGTACCATTCGCCCCCCAAATCCGAGAAGGAAAAAAGAAAAACTTAGAAAGGATCAATCTTTAATTTGGCATTATCGAATGGTATCGAATTTCATGCGTTCACAATACAGTGTCCCAAAAATTCTCAAAAAAAACATTACATTTTTTAAGCCCTGTATATGACATTAGTACCAATTGTTTAGAATCAGCAATACCTCTAACGTATTCTTAAAGAACTAGGCTACAATTTAACAAAAAAAAGAGTCAAAATCGAGTGAAGGGTTTAAGAGAAAATTGAAGTCAAACTTACTGTAAATTTTGCCCGTTCCCATAATTATGCCGGTGTGCGTATTTAATTTAAAATTATAAATACTTAATCGCTTAACGTCAAAAGTATGCATGATTTTGTATTTGAAAATAAAAAAAAATTCATGTATTTAAAGTCTGATTAATTCTGATTTAATTTTGTGTTACATAAGAATTATGGAAGTTTTCTTTTGAATAAGATAATAAATAAATAAATAATAATAATAATAATAATAATATAATAATAATAATAATAATAATAAACAGGTTTATTACTCCAGTGTACAAATTAATTACAAAAAAAGATATATGTATGTATACATCCAACCAAATTAACAGGAGCAATGGGCCACAAGCAGCCTCCTTCACAACGGAAGGCGCTGTTGAAGCCGTCAAAAATTTAAAAATAAAAAATTACCAACTTATAAGTAACATAAGAACTAACTTAAAAAAATAAATCAGTTTAAGAAAACCTGGGGCTCTAAAAAAAGATGGTCCCCAGTTACAGAACTTAACATATTATTAACTTAGATTACAGAGCAAGACAGAAAGAGGGGAGAGAGAGCGAGAGAGAAAGAGAGAGAGAGAGAGACTGGCTGAATGACGTAATGTTAAATTTTATGTGAAGTATAGGCTTTTTACTGACAGAGTAATTTGTATTTAATTCGTCTTTTAAAGACTGATATTGGGGCTGAAAAATCGTTCACTTTAAATTTATTGATCAAAGAAGCAATCTGATAAGAAAATGACTTTTTAAATATCTCTTTTTTGTGAAAGGGTACTGTTAATAAATGTTGTCCACGTATGTTAAGATTGTGAACATCTGTGCGATATGTAAGTTTGTCGTGGAGATATGGAGGGCATTTAAATTTAATGATCTTATAGTAGAAGCAGACCGAATGCAGAACTCGCCGGCGATCCATGTCAAGCCATCCCAACTCGCTCAACTTATGTGATACTCTTTGTCTACGCCTTATTCCAAAAATCAATCTTAACAAGAATTTTGTATTCTCTGAATCCTCCTAATATCTACCGAGTCCAAAAATGGACCATAGACGTTATCTGCGAAATTGAAAAGTGACAAAATGAGAGCTTCACACAACATGACTTTAGTTTTTTGAGTGAGAGTGTGCCTATGTGAATAAATTAACTTTAACATAGAGAATGCCCTTTTTAGGCATAATGTTACATGCTCTGTGTTTCAAATCAATTAAATATTCAAGTTTTTTGAAAAACGAAATTAAATTAATTTTTGTGCCATAAGTCAAAATTCTGTTTAATAGTGATGTATTTAAGAGGCACATTGGATATAATTTCGTGTTTAAAAATAAAATTGTTGTTAATTTCATTTTCAAGCATAAAATTATAAATAAGTATTTGTCAGCGTTGAAATTATGGCTAGTTTTATATCTGAAGACATTCTTGAAGTTAAAATCCATATCATGCATTAAGTATTTAAAAACTATCTATTTAAAGTCTAAATTTGATTTTATATCATGTTTAAAACATATTTTCTTTAGAGACAAAATATAAATAAATTTGTCCTTAAAGTTGAAATAATATACATTTTTCTTATCTTTTAATCATAAAATTTAATTTTATGATTAAAAGATAAATTCTATAAAGATGTCTTTAAAGGTGAAATAAAATATAACTTTGTATTTAAACACGAAACTAAAGTTAATTCTGCGTTAAAGTAGAAATTATGAATGTTTTGTATTTGAAAAAAAAAAATAAGGACATTTTTGCATTTAAAATCCAAATTATGTAAAATTGGGTATTTAATAACTTTGCATTTAAAGGTTTAATTAGGATTAATTGCATGTTTAAAACATATTTTCTTTAGAGACAATGTATAAATATATTTGTCCATAAAGTTGAAATAACATTCAATTGTGTATTTCAACACAAAATTAAAGATATTTAGGCGTTAAAAACGAAATTATGTATAATAAATGGTATTTAAAGTACACATTGCATATATAATTTTGTGTTTAAAACCAAATTGCTACTAATTTTAATTTAAAAAAATATATATAAATAAGCATGAGTTTAAAGTCAAAATTATGATTGGTTTTGTATTTGAAAAGAAATAAAGACATTTTTGAAATTAAAGTCTAAGTTATGTATACTTAAGTATTTAATAACTTTGTATTTAAATTCTAAATTAGATTTAATTTAACGCTTACAATGAAATTTTTGTACTTTTTCTGCTTGCCCTTAAAGTCGAAACCATATAAAAATTTGTATGTAAGCACGAAATTAAAAATATTTTTGCGTTTGAAGTCGAAATTATGCTAGTTTTACGTAAGAACAAAATTGCTGCTAATTTTATTTTTCAAGACAAAATTATAATTAAGTATGTGTAAGTCAAAATTATGGTTGGGTTTGTATTAAAAAAAAAACACACTTTTGCATATAAATTCCAAATTATGTATAATTAAGTATTTAATAACTTCATATTTAAGGTCTAAATTTAATCTAATTTCATGCTTATAATGAAAATTCTGTATATATTATCTTTAGAGACAAAATATAAGTAAATATGCCTCTAAAGTCGAAATAAAATACAATTTGGTATTAAACGCGAAATTAAAAATATTTTTGCGTTAAGTTGAAATTATGGATGGTTTCGTATTTAAAAAAAAAGCATATCTGATTTTAAAGCCCAAATTTTGTATAACTAACTATTCAATAACCCTGTATTTAAAGTCTAAATTAGATTTATTTTCATGCGTAAAATATATTTTCGTTAGAGACAAAATATAAATAAATATAAAATTCAATTTTGTATTTAAACACGGAATTAAATATATTTTTGCGTTAGAAACAAAATGATGTATAAGAAATGTTTTTTAAAGTGCACATTGGATATAATTTTAGGATTAAAAACATAATTGTTGATAATTTTATTTTAAAAGACAAATTTATAAATAAGTAAGTCGAAATTATGGCTAGGCTTAGTATTTGAAAAAAAAATTGAAGACATTTTTGCTTTTGAAAGTCCAAATTATGTATAAATAAGTATTTAATAACCTTGTCTCTAACGTATAAATTAAATTTAATTGTATGCTTAAAACATATTTTCTTTAGAGACAAAATATAAGTAAATTTGTCCTTGCAGTCGAAATAATATACAATTTTGTATTTAAACACGTAATTAAAAATATTTTTTTCGGTTAAGTCTAAATTATGGTTGGTTTCGTATTTGAAAAAAAAATACATTTTTGATTTTAAAGCCGAAATTATGTATAACTAACTATTCAATAGTCTTGTATTGGAAGTTTACATTAGATTTAATTTCATGCTTAGGAGATATTTTCTTAAGAGACAAATTTTTTTGAATTTTATATTACGAAATTAAAGATATTTTTACGTTGAAGATAAAATTATGTATAATGATTGTGTATTTAAAGTTTGCGTTGGATATAATTTTGTGTGTTTTTTTTTATGGCAGTGGCACACACACTAAAGGGAGATCCTATGGCGCTCGACGAGCGGTGTGTGTGCGAGGATGTTGATTGACACGGTTCTTGAATATTTGTAGGTCGTAATTAGTGAGAAACAGATGTCCTGGAAGTGAGTTCCACAGTGATGCAGTGTGCCAGACAAAGGAGTTCTGGTAAAGCGATGTTCTAGGTGTTTCTAGTTGTACGACGAACTGGTGCGCTCCTGCCGTCTGTCGAGACTGTCTGACAGGAGTTGCCAGGGGCGGGATTATGCGGGCCAAATCCTGGGAACATCTGCCGTGAAAGTATCTGTAAAACAGAGACATCTCGGCCACATGTCTGCGATGTTCCAGACTATCCAGATTCCGGGTCAACTCCGGATCGCCGACGAGACGCACAGCCCTCTTCTGAATGGAATCCAGCAGCTTTAGGGTATGCTTTGGTGCGGCACCCCAGATGTGTGAGCAATATTCTAAGCACGGTCTTATTTGCGCTTTGTACAGCAAGAGCAACTGCTGCGGTGTATAGAGTTTTTTGTTGCAAAATAGCGCACCATGCTTCTGGGAGGCTGATTTTGCGATGTTAGCAACATGGTCATGCCATGACATATTGCTGTTGACCGAGACACCCAGCAGCCCGATTGACGAGGATGAAGGAATGGTCGATCCTGCCATAATGATGTCAGGGCCCGCTGTATTGGCCCTCTTAGTAAACGTTGCTGCTTGGGTCTTTGCTGCATTGAACTGGACCAAATTTCGGTCGCCCCAAGTTTGAACTTTCTCCAGGTCTTGATTAATTGCTGTAATCTGCTCCTGTCTGCGGTGATGAGTCTCAGTCGCTGGCAAGGGTTTTTCTGATTTAAAGTGGGAGACAAGGGTACTGTCATCTGCAAAACTGTAAACAGGATTATTCGTTTCGATCAGCAGGTCATTAATATAGATGAGGAACAGAGTTGGTGAAAGTATTGCGCCCTGAGGCACGCCCGCGTTGATAGTGAATGTGTCCGAGATGTGTCCATCGACTGCAACGTGTAGGGATCGGTTCTTAAGGAAACTGGCCAGCCAGCTGCAGAGAGAGGCGGGCAGTCCCAAGGACGGCAGTTTGTTGAGCAGTCCGTCATGCCAAACTCTGTCGAATGCCTTTGAAATATCCAACGCAATCGCTCGAGACTCTCCGTAGTTTTCAATTGCCCTACTCCATATATGAGTGACATAGGCCAATATATCTCCTGTCGATCTCTCTTTGCGAATGCCGTATTGATTATCGCTGATTATTCTGTTGCTCTCGAGGTACTTGAGTAGTTGTTGGTTGACTACACGTTCCATGACTTTGGAGATTATTCGAAGCAAGCCAATTGGGCGATAGTTTGAGGGCGTGGTTTTCTTGCCTTTTTTTGGAACAGGTTGCACTCGAGCGACTTTCCAAGAGGATGGGTAAATCCCTTTTCTGTAGGAAAGAGAAAAAAGCCTGGAAAAAACTGCGTTGGCGCAGTTCTTTAGCACGATGGCAGGTATTCCGTCCGGTCCCGATGCCTTTTGCGTATCTAGTTCTTTAAGGATTTTGCGAATATCACGGTGAGAAAACTTGACTTCTGCCATGGTAGTGTTGAAGTTCGGTATAGTGGGGAGAGTTCTGCCTTGGGGCACGTCTAAGGTAGAGTGCGATGAAAACATTTTGGCGAGCATGTTTGCTTTTTCCGTGGCTGTAGCCGCCGTGATGCCACGTTCGTCCGTCAAAGGTGGGAGAGACGTTTTTGTAAAGTTGTTACTTACTGCCTTTGCTACCGACCAGAAATTCCTGGAACCACTAGGGCATTGCAAAAGTTTATTCCTGATCCTTTGATTGTGTTTGTCCTTAATTTCGTCGATCACACGCTTGCACTCGTTTCTCGCTTCGATAAAATAATTGCGATTTTCAGCGGTCTGATTTTGCTGCCGGTACTTATAGGCTTGCTGTTTCCTACCCACAGCTCTTTCGCATCTTCTGTCGAACCAGGGCTTTCCTTTTGATGGTAACTTGATGTAATTTGGGATGTATGTTTCCATTCCTGAGGAGATTACTTGCATGATCTCTTCGCAGCAGTCTGACGGGTCGTCAGTGGCAAAGCAGACGTCGAGCCAAGGAAAATCTAGGTAGAACTGCCTTAGATCGTCCCAGTTTGCAGAATTGTAATGCCAGATTTTGCGAGGCAATGGTGTATCCTTCTCTATGGGTGGCAATTCACAAACCGTTGTAATAAGTTTGTGGTAGGAGGTACCTAATGGCGGACCAACTGTAACCTTGTACTGGTCAGGACTGGTGGTTAGAAAAAGATCCAGGAGGGCGGCGAATTCGTCCTTCTCTGAGATTCGAGTTGGTTCGTCTACAAGTTGAGTAAGCCCGCAGCTGATGGCAAATGCTTCAGCTTCTCTACCTTCGTTGTCGGTCTTGTTGTGATGTTTGAGCCAGTTGGTGTTGTGGGCATTGAAGTCTCCCAGAACGATTATTTCTGAACTGGGGTGATCGACCTGTATTGAGTCAAAAGTGGTAGCTAGTGTTGAGAAAAAGCTTTGGTAGGCTCTATCGCTCGGAGGGCGATAGAGACAACATATAAACTTGGTTAATCCCTTGGCGGTGAACTTGAGCCACATGACGTCAAGGTTGTTCGGTTCGAGTGTTTCCTCGCGGTGACATGAAAGGTCGCTTCGGACAAAAAGGCATATTCCGAACTTATATCTAAATCGGGTATGTAAGTCGTAACCAGGATAGAGGTAGTTCACTGTTGTTGTTGTAGAACATACTTGTGTTTCTGTAAGGGCTAATATGTGTGGTCTATTTGCTTGTAGATGTTGGTGTACCGAATTTATGTTTGTATTTAGGCCTCTTATGTTGCAGAAATCTATTCTAAATTGGTTCGGTATCTTTGCTGTATGTGAAATGCGGAATGAAGGGCTCCCAGGGCCACCCAGCGCCCGGAGATCCGAATGGCCGGAATATTTTGATCCTGGAAGCACCATCGTGTCCATATATTCCTACTGTGGAACCCGGGACCACCAGCGCGGAAGCGGAACGTGATTTGGGAAAACCACTTAGCGCTTCCCAATTCTGGTGGGGTGGTCTTTCACCGGACGATGCGAGTAGGCTTATGCATCTACCACCTAGGGCCGCTTCCACTCGAAGCATCGGCCTCAGACTCATTCTTTTGGCGGTCCCTAGTCTGACAGGGGTAAAAATGGGGTTTGTTGGATCACTCCCCAGTGATCAGCTCCAGACTTTGTACTTTGGTGTTCTCCAGCCTGGAGGAGGACGATGGGATTTGATGGGCCACCTCCCGTGGCAACTCGGAATGGTGGGGGCTTCACTCCCCGTAATCAAACTGCTCTCACCAGTTTGACGTTCCTGCCAGCCAATACAATGCAGCCCCTCTTGTCACAAACTGTGATTGATCGGCTCTAGACTTTGTACTTTGGTGTTCTCCAGCCTGGGGGAGGACGATGGGATTTGATGCGCCAAGACTATATCCCATATCCCATGGCAACTCGGAATGGCGGGGGCGTCACTCCCCGTAATCAAACTCCTCTCACCAGTCTGACGTTCCTGCCAGCCAATATAATGCAGCCCCTCTTGTCACAAACTGTCATTGATCAGCTCCAGACTTTGTACTTTGGTGTTCTCCATCCTGGGGGAGGACGATGGGATTTGATGCGCCATATTCCATGGCAACTCGGATGGCGGGGGCGTCACTCCCCGTAATCAAACTCCTCTCACCAGGTTGACGTTCCTGCCAGCCAATACAATGCAGCCCCTCTTGTCACAAACTGTCATTGATCAGCTCCAGACTTTGTTCTTTGGTGTTCTCCAGCCTGGGGGAGGACGATGGGATTTAATGCGCCATATTCCATGGCAACTCGGAATGGCGGGGGCGTCACTCCCCGTAATCAAACTCCACTCACCAGTCTGACGTTCCTGCCAGGCAATACAATGCAGCCCCTCTTGTCCCAAAATGGAGAGTTTTGCCGATGCCAAAGTGAGAAAAAGACCATTCTAGATTTTAGTTTGTTATTAGATTTTATAATTTGTTTAAAGTGTTTTTATTTTATTACTTTTTATGTGATACGGAAAATACCAATCTAGTTATTAGTAATAAAATATCGCAGCGAAGTTAGATTTAATAGATCTAATACCTAGATAATTTTGCTAATGCCAATCAGAAAAACATTATTCGAGATTTTAGTTTGTTATTTGTTTTTATATTTTGTTTAAAGTGTTTCTATTTTATTACTTTTTATGTGATACGAAATATAACAGTCTAGATATTAGTAATACAATATCGCAGCGAAGTTAGATTTAACAGATCTAATAGATAATTTTGCCAATGCCAGTTTATTATTAGTTTTTATATTTTGTTTAAAATGTTTTTATTTTCTGGCTTTTTATGTGATACGAAAAATAACAATCTACAATTTTTGGTATTAACTAGCTCTCATCCTAAATACAATGTAAAAACAATATTGTTGATAATTTTATTTTGAAATACAAAATTATAAATAAGTATGTATTTAATGTCGAAACTATGGCTGCTTTGTATTTGAAAAAAATTAAAGACATTTTCGTATTTAAAGTTCAAATTATATATAATTTACTATTTAACAGTCATGCATTTAAAGTCTAAATTAAGTTTAATTTCATGCTTAAAATATGTTTTCTTTAGAGATAAAATATAAATAAATTTGTTCTTAAAATCGAAACACGAAATTAAAGATTTTTTTGCGCTAAAGCCGAAACTATGGTTAGTTTGGTATTTGATAAAATCCAAATTGCATTTAAAGTTCAAATTATGTATAATTAAGTATTTAATAACCTAAACTAGATTTAATTTCAAGCTTTTCTTTAGAGACAAAATATAAATAAATTTGTCCTTAAAGTTGAAATACATTTCAATTTTGTATTTAAAGACGAAATTAAAGACATTTTTGAAGTCTAAATTATGAATAATAATTGTGTAGTTGTGTAAAGGTCACGTTTTGATTACACATAATTTAAAAAGAAAAATGTTGATAATTTTATTTTCAAAGTCAAAATTATAAATAAGTGTGTGCTTAAAGTAGAAATTATAGCTGTTTTTATCGGAGAAAAATTAAAGGCATTTTTGCGTTTAAAGTCCAAACTATGTATAATTAAGTATTTAGTAACTTTGTATTTAAAGTCTAAATTAGATTTAATTTCAAGCTTACATTTTTTCTTTAGAGACAAAATATGAACAAGATTGTCACATTTGATATATTTTGTATTTAAAAATAAAATTAAAGTCGAAATTATAGTTGGTTTAATGTTTGAGAAAATTCCAAATTGCATTTAAAGTCCAAATTATGTATAATTAGTTATTTAATAACCTAAATTAGATTAAATTTCAAGCTTAAAAAATATTTTTTTAGAGACAAAATATAAACAAATTTGTTCTTAAAGTTGAAATAATATCTAATTTTATATTTAAACACGAAATTAAAGATATTTTTGCGTTAAAGACGAGATTATGTATTTATCTAAAGTGCACATTGGACAACATTTCGTGCTTAAAGACAAAATTGTTGATAATTTTATTTTTAAATACAAAATTATAAATAAGTATGTGTTTAAAGCCAAAACTATGGCTGGGATGGCATCTGAAAAAAATTAAGGACATTTTTGCATTTGAAGTCCAAATTACGTATAATTAAGTATTTAATAATTTTATATTTAAAATTTAAAATATTTAAAGTGAAAATTTTATATATTTTTTCTTTAGACAAAATTTAAATCAAATTGTCCATAAAGTCGAAATAATATAATTTTTTCTATTTAAACATGAAATTTAATGATATATTTATGTTTTAAGTGGTGGTATGTTAGATATAATTCCGTGTTTAAAAACAAAATCACTAAAAAATTTGTCTTTAAGTACAAATATTGTAAAAAGTCGAAATTATGTTAGATCTTGAAATTAAAATTTAAAATATATTTATATTTAAATTCAGCACTATGTACAATTACATATCTAATAATTGCGTATAAATCTAAATTAGATTTAGTTTTGTGTTTAAATTCAAAGTTAACGATTATACAGCTAATACGCTCAATGGGAATAGCCAAAAAAACGCAAAGTCACCTCGAAAATCCCCGATCTTATCAAACAAGAACAGTAAAAGTATCAAAAACCGATTAGACCGAAATGGTTCAAAATATTTACAACGGGTCCATTGTCCAGTCACAATGACTAATATAAATCAGAAAAATGGTACCACACTGAGTACCGCTCACGGTCGTCCACGAAATGTGAAATATTCACAATGTGGATCCGTAAAAAGGCGGGTTCGATCGTGAACATCTGTCAGAACTTAACATAATAACTAAGATGAAATGTGTTCTCGGTGACTTGCTAATTAAATCTCACATCAAGCCGGGCTAAACGTTTTGTGGAGGTGGATCGGAGGGTACTTGCGGCCGTAGTACGACTCCGATTTGTTTCTTATTCTTAATATTTATAAATACAATCGTAATAAAAACGGAATAATAATAAACAGGTACATTACACATATTGAATTCAGAGGGAGCACCCTTTTGATGAGCTTGCTCTCAATACTTGGAAATCTATGCAATGCAAATCTAAGAATCTTCTTTTTTTATTGAGGACGACATTTTGATGCTCCGATTATTGTTTATTCTCTCTTAACCATATCGAACATCAACACTACCATGGCAGAAGTTAAGTTTCATCACCGTGATATTCGTAAAATCCTCAGAGAACTAGATACGCAAAAAGCATCAGAACCCGACGGAATACCTGCCACCATGTTAAAGACCTGCGCCAATAAACTAGCACTCATATTTTCTAGACTTTTTTCTTTGCCTTACCGAAAAGGGATTTACCGATCTTCTTGAGAAGTAGCTCGGGTCGAACCTGTTCCAAAAAAAAAGCAAGAAAAACACGCCCTCAAACTATCGCACAATTGCCTTGGTTCCGATAATCTCCAAAGACATTGAAGGTGTACTTAACTAGCAAGTTAATTAGCGATTACCAATACAGCTTTTGCAAAGAGAGATCGACATGAGATATATTGGCCTATGTCACTCATATATGAAGTGGAGCAATTGAGATTCGTTAGATATTTCGAAGGCATTCGACAGAGTTTGGCAGGCAGATTACTTCAGAAAATGCCGTCCTTTAGACAGCCCGTCCCTCTGTGCAGCTGGCTTACCAGTTCCGCTATGAATCGATCTCTGCACGATACAGTTCATGGACACATCTCAGACACATTCACCATTAAGGAGGGAATGCATCAGGTTCAATACTTTCACCAACCCTGTTCCTCATCTACATTAATGACTTGCCGACCGAAACCAATAATCTTGTTTATCGAGAAAGCCAAATGGCAGGCTCTGACAACGTTATGGTAGGATCGACCATCATCCTCGTCAATCGGACTACTGGGTGTCTCGGTCAACAGCAATGTGTCCTGGCATGACCACGTTTCTAACGTCGCAAAATCAGCCTTGTAGAAGCTTGGTGCGCTATTTCGCAACAAAAATCTGTATACACCGCAGCAGCTGCTCTTGCGCTATAAAGCGCAAATAAGACCGTGCCTAGAATACTGCTCACACAGCTGGGGTGCCGCAGCGAAGCACACCCTAAAGTTGCTGGATTCCATTCAGAAGAGAGCTGTGCGTCTCGTCGGTGACCCAGAGTTGACTCGGGATCTGGATAGTTTGGAACACCGCAGACACGTGGCCGAGATATCCCTGTTTTACAGATAGTATCACGGCAGATCTTTCCAGGATTCGGCCCGCCTCATCTTGCCCCTAGCACCGCCTGTCAGACAGTCGCGAACGACGGCAAGTGTGCACCCCTTCGCCATACAACTGGAAACACCTCTTCTTCTTCTTCTTCTTCTTCTTCTTCTTCTTCTTCTAGTGCCTAACCATTACCGAATGTTGGCAATCATTCTAGCAATGATAATTTTATTTGTTGCTGCTCTGAATAGTCCTGTGGTGGATGTTTCAAACCAGGTTCTTAAGTTCATTAGCCAGGATCCACGTCTTCTTCCAATGCTTCTCTTGCCCTGCACTTTTGCCTCTAAGATGCATTTTAGAAATTTCTATTTGGTTTCGCTTCTCATGATGTGCCCTAGATATTCCAATTTTCTACGTTTTACTGTGTATATTATTTCTTTTTCTTTATTTAGTTTTTGGAGTATTCGGATGTTTGATATTTTGTCCACCAATGATATTTTGAGCATTCTTCTATATGTCCACAACTCGAATGCCTCCAGTTTCTTTGCTGTTACATCCGTTAAGGTCCAAGACTCTATTCCGTATAACAAGATGGAGAATACGTAGCATCGGAGCAGTCTGAGTTTTAGTTTTAAATTAAAATTATATGTTGTGAATAATTTGGACATTTGATTGTAAGGTGTTCTTGCTTTTTCAATTCTTGTTTTTATTTCTTGGGAATGGTCCCATTGTTTATTTAGTACTAGTACTATGATATGTGTATGTTGACACTCGTTCTACCGCTTTCTCATTGATGGTAAACTGTACTTCCCCAATTCTTTCTTTACTAATTACCATGACTTTTGTTTTACTGGTGTTAATCATATTTCTTACTTACTTCAATAAAAACTGCAGTCCCTGTGCAGTGGCTGCAAATATGACGGTGTCATCGGCATATCTAAAATTGTTTATTCGTTCGCCATTTAATAGTACTCCTGCTCCCGTGTATTCTAGGGCCTCTTGGAGAATTGCCTCTGAGTACTTGTTGAATATGAAAGGTGACAATATACATCCCTGTCGTACTCCTTTTAAGATTTCCACTTCCTCTGTTTTGGCAAGGTTAATTCTAACGGAAGCTGACTGAGAGAAATACGTAGAAAGTCGCTTTACAAGGACTCCTTTGTCTGGCGTACTGCATCACTGTGGAACTCACTTCCAGGTCATCTCTTTCCACCAAATTACAACCCACAGTTCTTCAAGAACCGTATCAATCAACATCGTTGTGCATACACCGCTTATCGAGTGCCATATGATCTCCCTATAGTGTGTTTGTCATTGCCATAAAAAAAAGGCTAGCCTAATTCATAAAAATACGTATTAATTGATCAATTATTAGCAGGTATACGGTGCATCTCATATTAATAATGTATTTTTGCCTCTTGCACATGAAGAATTCATTAATATAGTGGCGTCGGAATATACAATCATCTACAGAAATATTTAAGACATTAAGTCTTTCCCAACACTTTAAATTGTTTTTAATTAAAGAAAGCTTCTACTCGATTGACGAGTTTTTCTATGAAAAATTTAGTTTTATTTTTATCTTATGACGCGTCAGTGCCGGCCTGAGACAAGTGTTAAGATGGAGTGATATCCAATTCAAGCGCCCTTCCTTGCTTGCTTCTAATACACTCGTATACCAATTTTTCGTGCAGTTTTACATCTGTGATGCCCGGCGGCGTTCCCTGTAACTTGGCGCCTTATGGTAGGGCCGGACCTGTGACGCGTCTGTCCCAATTAATGAGTTTTTCATATGAGTGTTTTCTGCGAATTATTTTATCTTGATAGAAAGCAAATCCACTACATACAATTTTGAATATGCTGCTGTAGATATTGCGATGATGATTATAGAGGTAATATTTACTGTTTGATATGTATTAACTCACTGCAATTGTGTGTTTTTCTTTTATATTTCTCTTCTATTGTGTTTTTGTTTCATTTTGTTTCAGATTTTGTATGCAATGTATGTTTTGTCAATAAATAATTTTATATGTAATATTTGTTGAGCAATGAAGCACATTCCATTATTATTTGCAGTGTGTTTTTGGCCGGCATTATTTAGTTTATGACCTATTTTAAATTGACAAATTATGTTAAGTGTAATTTAAAATAAAAAATATTTCTGTATCTACTGCATCTCATGCAAATTTACAAATTCGTACTGCAAAATATTGATGTTTTTCATTTCTCTGCGGGTGACCGTTTTGGACTTATTAATGATTTATATTAATACTCTCGTAAAAAATAAATATAAATACAATGCATTTGGGTTAAATATGTCAATAAGAAAATTGCTTTTTTTTAATACATGACCACCATCTTAAATAACTTAGATGGTGAATAAAGGCTCTAAATGGTTAATGATATTTGTAATAAAGTCTGTGGATTTTAAATAATTTCTATTCTTCCTCTGTTAATTTTTTTAATGTGTTTGGTCTATCTTTATATCCAATTGTTTCAAAACCCTCACAGTGGCTGCCAATCCATTAGCTAAAATTTGTATTTAAAAACTCCTGATTCGTACTTTCGTGGTCCATCTAGCTGCTATATTTAGTTTCCTGTTTCCGCAGCAGGAATATTCTGCAATATTACTACTTATATAGTCCAGATATCTCATCGCATTTCAATTTGTTAAAAAAAATTAATCCCAAAATTCTACGTATTATAGGTATCATAAATATTTTGTTCTCCGATTGACAGCAAATATTAATTTTGCAGACATGTATCAATAAGCAAAGTATTACTTTTCCTGCCTAGGCAGCAAAGTAAGGGCTTTCCTGCCTAGGCAGAAAAATTATTAGTCTCCATGGGAATAAAACACTTGACATAGGTAAGTTGTCAAACTATAATGTTTATGGACATATATATTTCCATAGCAACCAACAGTTCCAACAATTGCAATTTCTATCAAATTTGTTTTTAATTTATCACTACAGCAAATATAAAACGATTGTGGGAATTGTAATAATCTGCAAATATACAATATACCTACATATATCATTATAAACAATCGGAGAAAAAATTATATGTTCAGCTCGGCAGCAAAGTAGATTACTGTCTTAGCTGAATTCCTGAACTATCAGCCGCGGCGGTCAATCTACTACTTTGCTACCTAGTAAAATAAATAACTATTTTTCATGTTTGGCACATATACAAAAGGAAAATTGTATACCACTTAGCGAGCGGTGCGTGTGCCGAGAAGACTGTGGACGTTGGACTTAAAGCGCTGGAGGTTGTAATTTTCGGGAAAGACGCTACTCGAAAGTCCATTCCAGAGCGAGGCAGTCCTCCAAATAAAGGAGTCCCATAACAGCGACATCCTAGGTATTCGCAACTGAATCCTATGTGAATGAGCAGCTTGTATCTGACGAGTTTTCTGCTTGGCACAATTCTGGGCCAAATCATAACATAAATGTTAGCTCATTCGAACACCTTCCGTAGTAGCATCGATAGTAAAGAGAGAGGTTCGTCACTTTTTTTCGATGTTCAAGGCTATAAAGGTACTTAGTCAACTCTGGGTCATCCACAAGATGACTGCTCTCCTCTGTATGGAATCTAATATCTTGAGCAAGTGTTTAGGTGCCGAGCTCCACACGTGGGAACAGTATTCCAGGGATAGAATTATCTGGGTCTTACAGAGCAGTAAGAGCTGATGAGGTGTATACAACTTTTTTGCTCTATAGTGTGCTCCAAGCTTTTGTGCTGCTACCTTGGCCACTTTGGTGACGTGATTATGCCAAGACATATTGTTTTCTACGTTGATTCCCAGCAAGGTTATGGATGAGACCAGAGCCAGTGATTGTACTGCCATTGATAAGTCAGGTCCCTGCGGTGTTTGCTTTTTTTGCGGCTTGAGTCTTTCCAGCATTAAACTGGACATTGTTTTCCTCACCCCATTCCACGATGGCGTTCGTGTCCTCATTGATGCCAGCAATCTCGATCACGTTGGGAACGAGCAGCGGTCATCGGAGTCCGCAACATAAATGAGGATATAAGAGTGCTCTCATCTGTAAAGCTGTAAACAGAACTGTTTAACATGACTAAGAGATCGTTAATATAGAGCAGGAACAGTGTGGGAGAAAATATACATCCTTGAGGAATTCTGGCATTGATTTTAAATTCCTCCGAGTGATGTCCATAAGTATCATTTCGGATGCTTCGATCCCTTAAGAAATTGGATAGCCATAGAAGTAGTGCTGATGGTAGTCCGTATGCTGTCAATTTGCTTAACCCTATCAAATGCTTTGGATATGTCGAGAGACACTGCACGAGATTCGCCCTAGCTCTCGATGGCTTTGATCCACAAGAGGTCAAGTAAGTCAGGAGACCTCCGTTGATCTGTGCTTGCGAAAGCCATACTGGCGATTGCATATCATGCCTGCCGATTCGAGATATTTTAAGAGCTATTCATTTCTCCATAACTTTAGACATGATGGGAACTAAGGCAATTGGACGGTAGTTATTTGAAATGGTTTTTTTACTTTTTTTCGAGATTGGTTGCACCTGAGCACATTTTCAGCGGAATATAATCGGTATTACGTCCGAAATGTGGACTGCAAATTGCAATTCGATAAAATTGAGAAAATGTGTTAGAGAATTTCGATTTTCATGCCTCCATGGACTTTCATATATTCAGGATGCTCTAATATGGTCCACTTCTTTCCAAAGACTTCAAAGTCCAAGTTCTAATTAATATTCCTTTAGCAAATAATTTTTTGAGACAACGGTACATGTTTTCCAATTCAGCAGGTTCGAAAGTATTATATGTATCCTAAATAATAATAAATATAAAAAATAATAGTAGTTTCTTTGCCTTTCCTCAAGAAATCGAAAAGCGTCAAAATCTAGCAAAATGTGCCTAGTGCAGTTAAAGCAAATACATCTCATTTTCCCTCATTTTCAGTGATTCATAAAAATCAGGCGAAATAACGTTCAAAATTGCAGACCCTCGAAAAATCGGAATTCAAAAATTAACCAAATTCGATAAAACATTTCAGTTTTCATCATTCCATGAGCAAGGAATGAGTCCATAAATCTTCAAATAGGATTCAAGATACTCTAACATGTTCCACGTGTTGTATAAGGGCTCACATTCTAGTTAAACACTGTAGTTATTTAAACAAAAATTATATTTTTTAAACTAATAGTTTCTCGAGAAAACATTGATAATGTTTGAAATTCAGTAGATACGACAACATAGGTATAGCAAAAGGGGAAGTAATTTTTTTCAAAAGCTAAAAATATCATTCACCAGGTTCAAAAGTAATGCCTTCTCGTATAAGACAATCCAAAAAACCAAGGGACACACTCGTTTTCACTCTCATTCCTACAGGTTTGAATAAAAAATCAAAAAGCACCTTTTATGATTTCCTCTTAAATACATTCACGGTCGTAGAAAAATACAATACGTAATTGTCACAGATGTTTGATTGCAAATTTCGCCTTTAAGCTCATACGGCAAAGTCTTCCTTATGACACTTATTATATAATATACTACTTACACACACCACATTAATTGCAACTTAATTATAAATTAAATTTAAGTTGCAAATAAAAACATTAAAAATATTTACGACGAACACCTTGTTGCCTGAATATAGCTTGACTGGTTTATTGATATCACAATAATTCGTAATCTAAAAAATCTCGTTTTCCATGAATTAAGCCATGCCAAAACTCAATATTCCGGTCGAACGTAACGTCGTAGGTCCGCTCAAACTCTACATGTTCGAAACCCGCGAACGTACGGGAACATTCAATAATCTACACGCTTTTCAGCCGCTTTTATGCATCTTGACATCTACAGTTAGGCCTGTTACAGGCGTTACGACACGCTGTCCAAGGCTGCTCGGGCGATGATTGCTTGCAATTCTACGTGTTTTCGTAGTTTTCGTTACACTAATTATTAGGATCGTGGGAAATATGGCGAGGACGCCAGTAATTTCCGCCTTAAGGCTCAAAGGGCGGGATTTATAAAAATTGGGTTAAATTTAGAACTAAAATTATTTATTTATTTATTTATGACTTAGGATACAACAGAACATGCGTTCCAAGAAAGTATCCTCTACATACTTATCAGGCTAACAGGCTATTACAAAATTGAATTTCTATATATATTATCTATTTTATACCTAACGTTAGACAACCAAAAATTGATCTCTATAAAAAAGCGTTTAATTTGTCTCTTAAACTGATACTGAACGTGGATATCTTTACAATATGTATTAAATTTGGCCTGCATTCTAAGTAGAGATTATTATGTCCCATACCCGTCCTTCGGAAAGGTATACTGAAAAGGTCCGAGTTTCTAAGAGCCCTACTGGGAATTCTAAAATTTATTTGGATAACATAAATGGGTGGTTGATAGAATTTGTGACCAATTTGAAAATACGGCATGTTTGGCAAGGGGTAAGATATTGAAGTGTCGAGCAACCTGTTCGGTTGAGAGGTTTGCTTTTATGGCTAATACTTTTAGACATCTTTTTTGGATCGACTCTATTTTTTTTATGTGTATCTTATAGTGTGGGCTCCATATAACTGAGGCAAAACTTAGTTTACTATTTACATGTAATTAATATAAATTATGGAAGGCCTTTGGGCTCCTAAATCCCTTGCACCTATTTATAAATCCAAGCATTTTGTTTGCCTCCATTATTAGGCTATCAAAATGAGGACCGGATGTCCACTGACTGTCGAATGTAACACCGAGATCTTTAACTTTATGGAGGCGTTTTATTGCGATCTTACTCAAGATGTAGTGAAAGGCTGTTACGTTTTTCTCTTTAGTAAAAGTCATGGCATGACACCTAGTTAAATTTAAAAATAAATTGTTTTTTTTGGGCAATATGTTTCCAATCTGTCCAGATCATACTGCAGTAGAAAGCAATCATCCAATCCACCTATGGTGCGATATATTTAAATCATCAGCGTATGAGAGCAATTTACTGTTTATAATGCATCCTTTAATGGTATTAATGGGCGGGCGGGAGGGCTGGGAAGGATGGAGGGAGTGAAGATATTATTATAATCGTAGCGAAAATAAGAAAGTTTTTTAGAAGCATATTTAGAATGGAAACTGCAACTTTACACCAAATGCTGGCTGTTCAATAACACCTCTACAAGAAGGACCAAGTGCTCATAAAATTTTAGAGCGTGGCGTCATGGATGTGGGCTCATGCGATTTGGAAGGGTAATCGCGATCGAGGCGCAATTAGTTGCAACGTTGCCAGACTACTACGATAGTAGCGAATATTAGGATGCCCGTATATAAAGAACGTATCTCTTACATTATAATTTCTCCAATATTGTAAAAATACATATTTCCATAAGACGTTCTTTCTTCTTTTTATAATGTGGTATTTCTTAATCTATTTATTTAATTATCTGATACTACCACCTTGTTCGTGTACTTTCCGAAAATATTGCTTTCCTTATAGAGCTGGGAACGGCACATCATCTGAGACGATTTAATAGAAACAAGAAACAAAGTATACAATTAGTTTGCGAATTTGTCGATAAAGGCTCCGGTAATCGGTGTTATTTTGTTGCATTTTTCTGAAATCGGAACTATTTATGTGCATTTAAGTGCGTGAAACTTGCAACAAGTTTTTCCTTTTTTAAGTTAGCAAGTAAAGATGTATTTAAAAAACAGACCTAGCACCGGAGAGTCGTGTTTGCAAAGACCGGCTCCGGTAGTGAAGTTTTTCCCAACTAAACTGAAAAAACTCCGTTGATGTTGTAAGGGGTTGCTAGGTACGCTTATCAAATAAAGGCATTAAATCTTAACTTAACAAGAAAACACAATCTAAAATTTAAGGAACAATCTATTTGCTACTATGGTTTTTTCTTAAACACAGCAACAATCCTACAGTAAAATTTGCAAATGACAAGGAAAGGCAAAGGAATGTCAAATGACTATTAAAGTAATTGATAAATAGGGTACAATATGAAGATTGTACGGAGACCAATTCTGTTGTTACTCGGTACTGTATGCCTTACAACTAAATGCTGTAAACACTACAATCCGAAGTGATCTTTACCTAAGGTTATTACATATACGTATGCGTGCGCTGGTACCTGCACCAATTATAAATGTAGCGATAATAATATGTATTGATAAATGACCACAATAATTATATCAATCGACCAGATAAAAAAAAGAATAAATGAAGAATAAAATTAATGAGAGCTATCTTAGAGCTTGGCGGTCAATGGATATTGCGAACATTGCAGCAGGCCGCGTGGAAATATAAATATAAATATCTGAAACCAGGCAGAACGAGAGGTCCCAAAAAATTTAATCAGAAGTTCTCAAAAGTTATGAAATATTTAAACCGATAATGAAATATGAATTTGACGGATCTAATAAAGCTTATTAATAGCAGGTTTTATTAAGACAATTCTTAAAAATATAAAACGGTTTGCTGGTCGTTCTACGGTAATGTAATATAAATAAAGCAAAGTTAAACTAATAACATAATATCCTATTTTGGTGATTTGATTAAACCTAAGCGATCTGTGTTTCGCTTATCAACTAAAATAAATATAGTCACAAAGTGCCTGAGGGCTACATAAGAGAAAGAGATGATCAAAACAACTACTCAAGGCAACAACAGTGTTATAAAAGCTAATACAAATATATCCTTAACCTATATTTAGAATAAAATTAATTTATATTAATGCGGCAACCTGAAGCTTATTGACAGCAAATCGAATCAATAAATTTAGAATTAACTAACCGAAGAGTATTGACCTCTTTTTAATCATTCTTACTGCAAAATACAGCATTTTTTTTTGCTAAATGCAGCATATAAAATGAAATTCAAAAATATTTTACACTGGCCAAATCAGAATGTAACAAATTTGTACCTAATATTTCGTTGTATATTTAGGAATACAATTTATATTGTAGGGGGCGTATTTTTAAATACATAAAACCGAGCATAAAACCATATATTTCCAACTTACAGACCTGGAGCTTTTGTATTGGTTGGCCGTATAAGCTTATATTCGTTTTTAATTGTATGTTTTTCTCTCACTTTCGGCTAGTTTTGTGGTAACTGACGTTAGTGTAATTATGCCTAAAAAGTGCTTTATTTTTGGCTGTAATGGAAACTGTAAAAGTGGGCCTAAAGTTCTTGTTTTCGGTTTTCCAAAGGACGTAAGTTTACGACAAAAATGGCTATACGCTATACACCGAACTCATTTTCCTGATGGCAGTATAATAATAAGTTTGTTCAAGATTCAAATACTGGTAAGTTTTTAACAATAGATTTACTAAAACCACGGCAAAAGATAGATTTGAGAAATACAGGCAAATGGCAGGTGGTCATTATCAAATTGCTGTGCGACAGTTATATGATACAGAGAAGAGACTAAGAATCCAATCTATATTAACACTTCAGTCTCGCAGATTTGGCCCTATTAATGTTTACCTTGTAATTGATTGCATTTAGCTCCACAAATGATTACGCTTGTTTTGAATTGGTATAGAGCCTCTTCGGCTCTGGCTCCAGGATGTAAACAGCACAAGTGCTAGTTTAGTGACCCTAATGAATTAGCTAGATATTCTCGACGTTTCGATAAGCAAGTCTGCTATCGTTTTCAAGAATAAAGGAAACTAAAAATTAAAATGGTTAGCAAACACAATAAAAGCTCTTGCAGATTGACAAGCTTTGAACTGACTTTGACAATCTGCAAGAGCTTTTTACTGTTTTATTGTATTTGCTAACCATTTTAATTTTTAGTTTCCTTTATTCTTGAAAACGATAGCAGACTTGCTTATGGAAACGTCGAGAATATCTAGCTAATTCATTAGGGTCACTAAACTAGCAGTTGTGCTGTTTACATCCTGGAGCCAGAGCCGAAGAGGCTCTATACCAATTCAAAACAAGCGTAATCATTTGTGGAGCCAAAGGCAATCAATTACAAGGTAAAAATGAATCCTCCACAACAATATAGAACATATCTACACCTATTCATGTTGATAAATTCTACTGTTAACCAAATGTAAAAACATGGCTGAAAATGATGCGGGCAAAAAAATGTCTCGCATATTTAGATGCTGCCACATTTTTTCCCAATAATGCTAATTTATTTTGTGTTTAGTTTCCTATAATGAATTTACATATTTAAATTTCTTACTTGAATACTCAATTTTGTTATTTTCCTAAATACTACTGTCTTTCATTATTTACTCTTTTATTTACACAGGGACATCCGGAATAAGTATACTATTTATATTTTATTCGCTTTCATGCTATTTAAAATACGCGACGACAACCGTGTGATGTTTACTTGATTTTTAGCAGTGGGGGCAGTTTCCTGATTGGTGCCAGGATATGTTATATCCACTTTAACCCTTGACAAACACCTAACTTTTTTACATATTTTAAAAATACGGCAGGAACTTCCTTTGGAAATTGCTGTGTGGTTATTTGTATTATTTGGGTTGTAGGGTCTGGTGATATATAGCCCAAGAAACAAAAGAAATTTTAATATGGTTTTCAGGACGTTGTTACAGCTAAATGAATAAGACTCACTTTAAACCTTCTGCTCTAGACAACCTCGTGAAGGCAAGATAAAGACCTTTTTACATCAAAAGGGCCCACTCCTATGAGGGTCTCAAGACCAAATCTTAAAGCTTGTTTAAAACCAACTTGCATTGAAATACATTCTCTTATCATTGCCTTCAAGGCAAACAAAACTTTTAACAAGTGTCATTTAAAACCATAGAATTTATAGAGATCTAATATTAGGATGAGATTAAGAACTCTGAGATTTATAATATCTTTAGATATTATTATCATAACCTGTAAACCAGTTACATCAAACAAATGTCCGTCATGTGATGTCGTCTAGTCGGTGATGCATTCCAACTGCTAAGAATAAACATGGAGGAAATGCAATACCAAAGTCTGGTAAAATCGTCGAAATAGGAGACTGCGTTATAAGTCGGCTTTTCCGATGAAATATGAAAAGATACCTTCTAAAAATTAAAGCGCCTTAAATGCTTTTTAAGTAATTAAATTATTACCAACTAATTCTTAACATAGTTTAATTATTATAAACAAACTTAAAAATATTTGCTTGTAATCTTATATTGTATTACTGCTAATATCCGCTTATTTTTTAATAATATTACTTCGCTAAAATATTTCCAATATATAGGCTTGTGTTATTTGTAAAAAATATGGCTTCTTATTATTGAAAACCTCAAGGTTTCTTAGAAAGAAGGCATAAATCCTATTAGTTTTGTCATAACACTTTATTTACTGTAATTAATCTGTTTACTCCTAACTGTTCCTTAGAGTAAAGCTTCTTAGTCTTGACCAAGGTTGCTCGGCCTGCTCATTAACCCTCGGTTAGTCGCGCAAGGATTGTATACGCGTATAGTCGCGTGGGTGACATGTGTCACCCACGCAATTTCGATCACTTTAATAAGAAAAAAAATTATAAATAAAATCAATGGTCATATTTTTGGATTATTGGGGGTGTTTACTATTTTTATAAGACAAAAAATATTTGCTAATATTTGTAACATATTTTCGTCTTCAGTAATACGGTCGTCCTGTTCCTCATCGCTTAGCTCTTTATACTGCTTTAACCAAATATCTGGATCACTACTTGTTACAGCCATTTGTCGTTTAGGTGGACGGTTCATTATCTATCTGCGAAATACACTGTAATATGTACATACAAATAGAACATGTGCATAGAAAGAAATGCATACATACATATAAATACATGTACAAAAAAAAATAAAAAAAAAAAAAAAATACACACAATACATATGTACATACAAATACAAATGTAATATGTACATACAATGTACAAATACAGTGTAATATGTACATATAAAAGATAAGTTGTTTTGAAGAACTTGGTAATTGCAAATTTATATTTATCCTATTTGGGATATAATATTAGTAAGAAATATTATGATACATCACAAAACCTTGTACAAAACGTTGTATAAAATTGGTGACGTCTATTGCCGCAATAAATACTTTAACATAATACAAAATATCTTAAGAAACCTATAAACACACCTTTTCAAAATGACTAACACGTTTAGTCGCGCGGGGGACAAATGTCACCCAGTCTAATATTTCAGGCAAAATACGGAAAACAACTAACTTCTCAATAAACCCGCCTAGGATACCATAAAGAGCTTCGAATGCTCAGCAGCTACTAAAATCCATGGACGCCAGAACGTTCCTGTTAAAAAACTGTGTTGTGAAGAGTGGGAGTGGGTGACATATGTCACCCGCGCGACTAACCAAGGGTTAAACTACTTGGCCTTATCACGGTGTCGCATAAGTCTTCTAGCGCTGCGATCAAGTTTTCCGCACCCAATTAGATCCCCATAACGTCAAATTTTGTCCAGTTTTATGTTGATCTACATTTTCATTTATTATCTTTAAAGATTGCAACTTTCCTTTTTATTTGAAATTGCCACTTCTTTTAACTTGCAACTATTTATGTGAAATATTTGCCATTTTGAAGTAAATTGTATTGAACACCGCTACTGAATCACGACAGATAGTCCGAATGACAAGATGGCCATTTTAAAAAAGCCCTAGGCGGTGGGGGTAAAAGTAATGGTTTAAGAAAGAATTAGAAAAGTCCAATAGGATTTTTTAAATATTATAGGGCCTTAATGAAGCAATATATGTTTCCAGGAATCCTAATACAGTCTTTTAAGTAGCCAATCTAAGACTTGAGCTTTATTGCTATCTAATATAAAACTGCAAGTTTTATGAAGTGCTAAAGAATAATTATGTTTCAAATCCAACTTAAAGCTCTAGCTTTAAGTTGGATACTAAGACAGATTATTTTAAAACTAAACATACTTTAAACCCTCCAGAAGATCAACAAGGTTTAAAATTGATAACACAAAAGCATTGTTAAAGCTAGCACAAGAGTAACTGGTCTCAAGTCCATGGACACTTAACATTATTGCTGCCAAGGCTGCTTTAAAACTTATTTTTAAGAATAAATGGACTTTAAGTTCTGTTAGCATATTTGAAGGTGTTCATAAAACCCCAGTACTTCTACCGACCATTTTAAAACTATTTTAAAGCTGATGTAAATCTAACTAGCTATTAAATTGTTACTTGGGAGGTTGAGTCGATTTTGCAAATTTTCGTTTTTCCACTAGAAAGGGTGTGTCCTATAGAGCAGTTCAAGGCAAAAAAATCGAAGGATCCGCCATATTTGAGCCGAAAAAATGCCCCCAAAGTTCGAATTTTTACACAAATTTGCCCCACTGTTGCCCAAACTAACCCTGTACAGGGTTATCATTTATATTTATCCACCATATACAGGGTTTATTTTTGTAGATAGAGCAAAAATACTAAATGCAAAAGTTGTGTGGATTTCAGGGAACTTCCTAGAAAAAATAATTTTGAATATACAGTCAGAAACTAGTGGCATACTAAATTTTGATTTTTTTTTAATGGAACGCCCGGTATATTTTTGAATGTTTAGATTTTCCTCATTATTCTCTTTTCAAAAATGTATAATATGTCTATACTTGCAGCGATAGTTTTTAAACTGCTTGACTTCAAAATTGTCCCTTTTACTCACGATACACAACTGAAATTCAACATAATTATTATCTCAGCTACGCGAAATCGTGTCTAAGGTATCTTGTTGGTACTGACATTACTACTGTCATTTAACAGCAAAAAAAATGGGCTGCCGTCCCACACTCACAATGAGTATCATAGGCAATTTCCCGGTAGAACCGTCCCAACACGAAGCACAATAGGATAGATAGTAAACAAATTTGAAGAAATCAAAAGTTGAAATAGAAAAATAAGAACTATAAGTTCAAACGAAAACTTTGATTTAAGTGTGTTACTTTTTCTATACTTAGGGCCCAGTTTTTGTTGTGATTGTTATCTTTAGCAAGAGGATAATTTCCATAGAAACAATAATGGTCGAAATATGAATGGAAGAAAACCAAATAAACCTTGGTTTACAGATGACGTAAAAGACCTAGCAAAATAAAACAAAGACGCATTTCTCCATTATAAAAGCACAATGACAAGAGACGCATACGAAGAATACAAAGTGGTCAGAAACAGGGTCAACGAAAGCATAAAGAATTTGAAAAAGGCGTATTGGGAAAGATTCTCCACAGTAATGGAGAACGACTTGTATGGAGGTCAGAACAAAATCTGGAAAGTAATAAGGAATCGAGAACAGAATATCAAGTGAACTCTATTACACCCGAGAAATGGAAGGAATTCATGGTCTGTATAACGGTTAGAATGGGAATGACGAACAAACACAAGATGATCATGATCCACGGGAAGAAACACTAGACGAAGAAAACATAACACAAGATGAAGTTCACAACACATTGAAAAAAAAAAATAAAAACCGAAAAGCACCTGGACCCGACGACATCACCAACGAAATGCTCAAGTATAATAATAATATTTATTTCGCAATAACCAAAAAATAAAAATTCATTATACTATTTGATATTAAGACTAATCTAAGAAATTAAATTGCAATGGCGGGATAGAATTAGAAAAAGCCTTAACCCTGCTATTCCGAAAAATAATCTCAAGCAAGAGAATTCCAGAAGAGTGGAAACAGAGCATTACAATACCCATCTACAAAAAGGGAACAAAAATGACCCCGGAAATTATAGAGCAATAACCCTATTAAACAGCATAAGCAAATTATTGACAAAAATACTGACTACAAGAATAACCAACAGAATAAATATCAGCGAAGAACAGCAAGGATTCAGACACAACAGATCAACAGTTGCAATATTTATCCTGAGACAAATAGTTGAAAAATCAATGGAATTCGATAAGCCTTTGTATCTCTGCTTAGTGGACCTAACAAAAGCATTTGATGGAGTGCAGCTGCCGGACGTCTTGAAAATTCTCCATGAAAATAATATCGACACTGGGTACCTACATAAAAGTTATTGAAGAGCTCAACAAGAACAAGAAAACACGCATAAGAACCCATCACGGCTTGACTGAGGACGTACCCATACTATCAGGAATCCGCCAAGGTGATAGCCTAAGCTCCATCCTCTTTAATCTGATCATGGATAAAATAATAAGTAGTGTCAATAAAGCCCAGGGAGGATATAGAATGGGACACTGGGCACTGAAAATATTATGCTTTGCGGATGATGCCATATTAATGGCCGAAAACGAAGACGATTTACAGCGACAACTACACCGATTTCAAAGGACAGCCGAAAAATTTAACATGATGATATCATCAGACAAAACAGAATCGATGGTTATCTCAAGGGAACCTACCAGATGCAAACTGGCCGTCAGTGACAAACCTATCAAACAAACTATGCGCTGTACATACTTAGGGGTGGAAATAACCAGCTGCAAAACCGAATACCAAGAAGTACGAAACCAAACAAATAAGGCATCAAGAATATCTGGATGCCTAAGAGATATAGTATGAAAAAACAAATATATGTCAATAGAAAGTAATGTACGAATCTACAAAACCGCGGTGAGGCCAGTACTGTCATACGCAGCGGAGACCCGAGCCAAAACATCAAGAACAAAGAGACTACTAAGAACTACAGAAATGAAAATTCTACGCACAATAAAGGGAGAAACACTGCGAGACCAAATAAGAAGCACCGCAATACGGGAAGAACTCAAGATTCAGGACATCGCTCGGGCTGTACGATCAAAACGCCGACAGAATTGGACAACGACCGATGGGCCAAGTGGGCAAAGAACGAAAAATCGAATTCAAGACGCCCACCTGACCGACCACCGAAAAGATGGTACGAATCTTGGACTTGGACGTTTGCATCGCAAGAGGCCGGATGAACGGAAGAAACAAGATGAAGAAGAAGAAGGCAACAGAAAGACGCTCTAGTGACCAACGTTTTATATGTCACTCAATTTTTGAATCGGAACCATGATCTGTGGATTGGACGAAATGGACGTATAAGCTGGCCAGCACAGTCCAGATCTGATGCCGTTTACTACTACAATAGGTGAGAAAATATAGCTGTATCGGAACAGAAAATTAGGGAAGAAATTGTAATATTACACGAAAATCAACCTGATTTTATTTTCAACTCTATTAACCACAAATTATTACAAAACTTTGAGAAATATTTCGCCAACCAAGGAGGACATGTGGAGAACTAGAATTTATATTTCTTATTTTTATTTGTCGTTTTTCCTTTTTTTATAATTTCATGTAGTATTTATCGTTCATAAAAAAAAATATTTTGCCTTACTTTAAAATCATAATAATATCATTTTCTACATTAACATAATAATGAGAAATGATATAAATAAATAAATAATAAAATTATTATTCAGATAAGGGGCAATTTTGAAGTCAAATAACTCAGAAACTATCGCTGCAAGTTCCCTCAAATCCATACAACTTTTGTATTTAGTACTTCTTTCTATCTGCAAAAATAAACCCTGTATAAGGTGATGAAATATAAATGATAACCCTGTAAGTAGTACGTATGTATGTACTATAATACTGTAATATAAAAAAAACTGCAATTAATTTTGACGTCTTAAACCAATCAATATTATCAATAAAAATATGATAAGAATAACCTTTTGCGCCTATGAGAAGGCAAGATTTTTACGTGCTACGTGAATTTGCGTTCAAGACCTTAGCAATATCTCAAATAATATACAAGGTATTCCATTTAAAATAAAAAAGTTGATACATGTATCAGAAGAACCCATCGTCCTGTATAAAATAAAACTAATTAAAATAATTCCAGTAAAGTTATATGTAAAACCTTTTCTTTATCTATAGACATCCTTATTTTGGATACCCTATGCATATTTCATTAGATACACTCCATCGCTCTTTAAGGCATGCTGTATCTTAGTAGTGAGCTTATTTCGCTCCCCATAAGTCCCAATAGTCCACGAATAAATATTAGCAAATCCATCATTTAGTTTTTTCTTCAATTTATCATAAACGAATTAACAGCAATACGTCAGTATCCTAATAATATTTTGTTAAACGTTGTCATCTCGAATATATGCCTACCATTAAATGGAGATGGATTAGGTGTTTTAAAAAACGTATAAGAAAACGCTGGTAATCGAATAGGAGGTTTGGGCATCAATCACGGCGACAAGATTGATGGTGAAAGCTTAGTATTTGTGTATTAGAAAGGGATGTTTTTTCCAGGTGAGGTTATTTATTAACGGAATACCTAGACTATCTAAGCTACGAAGCCATTCAAAGATCGATACATTATTTTTGTTACCACTTACAGTTTGCCAATAAATTTCAAAAAATGCAACTTTCTGATGGAAATACTGATAGACTAAAAACCTACTAAGTGTGAAACAATTATCGCATTTTAAAACTAACCAAGAATTATTTTACCATTAAATATAAAGTCTCCCGGGCCGGTATGTTAAAAATTTTAAACATAAACGTTAACGTCCTAAATGACATTCCCCCTTAGTAGATAATTATCTAAGACAAAAATCTGACAATCGTTAAATTTGTTGACTCGTACTAAGAAGCCATTTTAGGGACAGTTATTTTAAAATATTAGACGTTAAAATTCCGTAACAAAATCTTCGGGAGACATAAAACCGCGGGGAGTTCGAAGGGGGCCATTGTGATCTAATATATTTCTTGGTCGACGATATTTTTTAGGAACCGTATGTAGAGGGATTTTTAAAGGGATTCGTAAGTAATAATGTGGAATTGCTTATTGTCCGATATTAGATAAGATATAATTATTTTTATTTATCTACAGGTATTATAAGAGGTAAAAAACAAATCTGCTTACATAGGATCCCGCACACTTATCATTTAATATTTGTAAAAAATGGAGAATGGTCAACGGTGGTCAGAAAAGTCGTCTGAACAGTGGAAGAACCAGAAAGGGGGAGATTGGTCTTTGAAGTTCTGAAAGACAACCAGTCTGGTCCTCCAGGTTGGAGGTTGAGGCGTCAGGATGGTTCCCTGGTACTCATAAAACCATGTATTACTGAAAGGCTTAACACTTGCCTCAGGACTTTGGATAGATTATCTAGTAAACGAAATCGGCTACGGAAAATGACGATGAATATTGGAACTTGGAGTATATAGGGAATTAAGGAGAAGGTAGTGGAAATCACAAGAGAACTAAGCAGCCTAAAGATGGATATTGTCCTGGTGAAAATAAAGAAAAAGGGAATGGTTTTCAAAGGGCTGGACAACTACATACACATTTATAGTGGTGTGTCAAGGGATCAGAGAGCCAAAATAGGTGTCTCTCTTATTATTATTTTTTTTTTATGGCAGTGGCACACACACTAAAGGTAGATCCTATGGCGCTCGACGAGCGGTGTGTGTGCGAAGATGTTGATTGACATGGTTCTTGAATATTTGTAGGTTGTAATTAGTGGGAAACAGATGTCCTGGAAGTGAGTTCCACAGTGATGCAGTGCGCCAGACAAATGATATATAAGACACAAAACACAAAATAACGGACTTTGAGATGATAAATGAAAATATTATACGGGTTAATATAAGTGTATACCAAACGCCAGTAACCATTTAATATTAAAGATCAGTTTTTTGAAAGGGTTAATGATGAAATCACCAAAATAGGGAAAATAAGAGAAATTATAATTCTTGGAGATTTGAACATCAGAGTTGGTCAAAATACAGACAGCAAAATTGTAGGCTCATATGGAGAATTAAATTTGAACAACAACGAAGAGAGATTAATAGAAATATGTCATAGTAACCAACTAAAAATACTTAACGGCTTCTATAGACGCAAAAACATTCACACATATACATGGATTCAACAGACCTAACACCTCATATCTCTTATTGATTACGTAATAACAAATCACCACCATTCAGGTTAATGATGTCAGATTATATAGATGTATCACTTGTGGATCAGATCATTCCTTAGTTAAAGCTGAAGTAGTATTTTCCTTTAAACGCCAAAAAAGAGTAGCTAATCAAATATCAGAACAAAATGAAGAAATTACAACTAAATATTACAATATAGACAGTCTAATGAAGGACAGCACAAAAACTCTTTCCCAAAAGAGGCTCAACCAGAAACTCGATGGAATAACAAATGATAAACTGGTAGACGAAACATACCAAAGCATAATAAGTGGTATTCATTTAGCAGCGGAGGAAGCTCTTGAGACAAAAACCAAGAGTCAAAGCAAGAAGCTCTGGTGGAACCGCGAAATAGAAGCACTAATCGATCAGAAGAAGCAAAGCTATCAAAAATTGTTAAATACTAAAAATTAAAAAGATAAAGAAACCTATATGGAAGTAAAAAGGAGAACAAGATCTACAATTTTGCAGTGACATCAACGCATATCTAGGTGGAGCGAAATGTTCGGAGGCATGGAATTTTATTAACAAAGTTAAATCCGATGAGAAGAACCACACCGGTATAAAACTAATACCAAGAAAAAAATGGATAGACTAGTGCAATTACTGACAGAACATAGAGATTAATATAAGACTATTTCACCGATGGAAGTGCTAATCGAAGGCGAGGAGATTGACATTGAAGTCACTACACTCGAAAAAGCGGTGCACAAATTAAAAAAGGGCAAAGCAGCAGGCCCAGAAGGAATTCTAGCAGAACTCATTAAATGTGGCACAAGAAAAGATTTTGAAGCGTTAACTTGGCGCATAAACCAATTCATGGTACATGAACAGTGGAAAATTGCCTATATCTCATCGATTCATAAAAAAGGAGATTAATTGTTCAAACTATAGAGGTGTCTCAGTGACAAGTACGTTAAGTCATCTGTATGAAATAATTCCAGAGACATAGTTGAATCCGAATACAAACAAGAAGAAGAAGAGGAACAATCTGGATTTAGAGCTGGTAGAACTTACACCGACAATGTGCTTTACTAAACCCTTTAAGAATTTTCTATGAAACAAATTTTTTGTTGATTGGGGATAATTTATATGGTTCACAGGATGCTTTAAAAAATATATAAAAAAATCTATCCCCTCCCTTTATGTCAGGATAGGGTGGTTAGTATAATGATCTTGGGTACTTCAAGAAAACACATATAGTCAAATTTCTCAAATCATTTTATTGACCACTTTTATCAAAAAATATATTTTTGGCAGAAACTCGTTATCTATTCCAGCGAATTTGACTTACAAACATTTTAGAGATACTTGTCTTAAATAAATTTGGGATTATTATCATGGAATGAAGTAAAACATTGAATGCAAAGAGCAACATTGCATTCTTTACAAATTGAAGTTGAGCGCACTACTTTATTTTTGGTGCTACAATATGCACATCGTCTGATAGTTCCTTTAATTGGTAAGTGTTTACCTACATCTGTGATTGTAACAGAATGTTCTACTCCAACACACCTCCCAGAATTGCTTTTCAGAAGCCTTGGCTTCTTCGCAGGTAATTTAGAAGTCGATCTCTTCCTTGAATTGTATCAGTTCGTCCGCTAATAAGCTCCTAAAATCTAAATGGTTTGTAGGCTTCTCCTTTTTCTCAACACATCTGGTTTTGTAACATATGTAGGAGTTAGTTATTACACTTTCTAACATATAATAGAAGAGTTTTAGCCCCCACCTACGATTTTTCCATGATATGTTATAGAAAGACATATATTGGTCGAATCGGTCAACAGCACCCATGAACTTGTTGTAGTCTGCTATTGGTATTGGACAAGTTAAGACTTCCTTTTCCCCTTTTTTGTTAGTTCGGGTAATATCAATCTTAATACTGGGATCATGAAATGAACTGATAACAATCACACTTTTTTTCCCGCGATCTTTCCATTTGGTATAACTAACGTTTCCAGATGATGCAAAATCTGAATCCCCAAGTTTCATGGTTTTGTCTGCTTTCATTAGATCTGTCGGTTAATTCTTCCGATTTGATCGGAATGTGCCACATGCAAAAGTTTTGCTCTCTAGTAACGTTTACCCTATATATTATTACATTTTTTGATACTACTAGTCCGGAAAATACCCTAAAGTTATTTGCCGTTCCAGAAAATCCAGCATTCAGTTCCTATATTTTTTTATCAAAAGTTGACCAAACCAACTAAATCGAACTGACAGACCCTTGTATAACAATTCTTTTTTAGAAAAATAGGTAAAACATTTTTTTTGTCGAAAAACATCAAACCAAATATCATGAGTAGTATAAAACGAATCTGTAGTATAATACATGAAAATCCATGAAATGGTAGACTCTATACGATTTCAGTTGGAGTTCGGGTATTATCAAAATATTATCTGAGCCGTTGATATTAGGTGAAATAAAATATTTACCATTTGGTAATTATAGTCCTGAGATGCAAAAAAAATTATACTATCTTATACTGAGGAAAAATAATACCAGAAAAATTTTGTATACATACCTAACCCAAACTAACCCAAACTAACCCATATTTTCTAAAAAAAATTAATTGCCGTTTATAAAGCCCTATACACCCAATAGTTCAATATTTTGTCTTGATTTTGTAACTGAGATACAAACAAACATATTGTAAGTATTTTTTATTATTTGCAGGGTAATAAAATAGCATTTACTTACCTAAATTTGTTCACAAATAACACTTTGCACATTCAAAGAAAATAGTCATGTCATAATCGTAAAGTATCTATGGTTAGTTAAGTGAACACTATTTGAGGATACGTCATGCACAGCGGAAGGTGGTTAACTGAGTGCATTTGCGGGCATTAAGTATGATAGAATAGCTTTTATTAACATCAGAAGGACGTGGCGTGATTCAAATATTTGGCGCCATATTTGATCACGAGGGTGGTCAGTATAATGACTCTGCGACTAAAAGGGTTAAAACAAACAATAGAAAAGAGATCTCTACACCAACCAGGAAACGCATCTTATATCTGTAGACCTCCATAAAGCATATGATACGGTACCAGTAAAAAGTTGTGGAAGGTGTTACAGGAATTAAATAGTAACCACACTACCATAAAAGCTCTGCAAAACTTATATAATGGCTCCACATCAAAAATAAAAGTTGGTAATAGGCTATCTCGAGGTTTTCCTGTCAACAAGGATTTGCGTCAGTGTTGCTGCCTATCTACAACACTTTTTAAAATATATGTAGCCAAAGCAATAAATCGATGAAAAAGGAAATGCAATGGAATGGGTATAGATTTGGGTGATACATATTTTTTTTATCGCAGTGGCACACACACTAAAGGGAGATTCTATGGCGCTTGACGAGCGATGTGTGTGCGAAGATGTAGATTGAACGGGTCTTGAATAGTTGTAGTGTAACACTTTTTTTAACAAGTGTTACAACAATGAAAGAACAGATTACTAATAACAATCAACACTTGGCAATTTTAAATATTAATCACAATCTGAACGATACCAGAGCGAGACACCTTGTATTTCATAGCTTGTAATTTTGACCAATCGGATTCGACGGTTTTGACTTCTCGCAATAATAGATCTATTTATTTGCAGTGATATACGGTTGGTTCTGAAAACACTCTTTAGGCTAAATGTCACATGCGACAGGCGTCGTGGTTCTACTTCTGCTGCAATGAGTGGGAGTGAGACACCTATTCCAATGTATGTCGAATTGTGTTCGGCAGTTTCCATGGAAGTCATGATCGAGCAAAATAAAGTTTTTTCAAGCGTTTTTAACACGTTTTCTTAACAAATAGATCTTATAAAAATATAGGTGAAACATTTTGGCGGTTCTTTTTTCTCTTCGTCCACTTACACAGCAAGCTTGCCTCTTTGTGCTGCTATAGATTTTCGTGTATTCACTTGGATTTATAAGCCTTTGGGTCCATAGCACCTTCAATATAGTGGTCTATATACGAAAACGGTGGGTGAAGAACAAGAATAAGACAATCAAGCATTTGGTTCATATATCAATATCTGTATTTCCTTGTTTCAGCCTTTTTTTTCTTTCTATCTTAAGTTGAAGTTATACCTAATTTCACGCTGCAAGTTTGAGGTCTAAATTTTCAAGGACCTGTTTTAAGTCTCTCAGGCAGCAGTGAAAGGGGCTATTAAACAATGAACCTGGTCTAAAAGTTTCAAATATTTCGTGATATCCTTACCCAAAAGATATTCCAGGTACTAGCTGATAAGACAACTACGTAACCTCAACAGTAGGATTCCAGTTTGGGCCATTGATAGGGTTACAGTATCTACCTGTTATATGACCTTTTAGTGAGGCTAGACCGGATTTGTATGTACGATTGGACGGTTCCAGTCAAGGAACACATAATTCTGGATCTGTAGGAGAAATATTTAACTTGGAAAAGCTAAGTACTTCTGTAATTCTAATTATCACGCCAAACGAGTTTTATTGAGGGCTTACATACCACCATATAGCTACGTTAAGATGTAACTAATCAATCGGGTTTCGTAAAGCCAAATTTGTAACATTTAATGTCTAAAGTCTAATATCTATCCTACAAACTACTTTTTTGCTTATTAAAGCTGCATTGTGTGTGTAATCGATTATAAGAACATATTAAACTTTTATAAGTGTATGGCACACCGTTTTGAGTGTGACAGAGTTTTTGCATTAACAAGTTTACTAATTTAAAATAGTTATTGCTTTAGTAGCTTATATTAGCATCTTGCGTTTACAGACATATTAGTTTTGTATTTAATCGGACATGTCTGCAGTGTAAATCACACCAAACATTACACATTTATTGGCTTCACTCTTATCTGGCTCAGTTGGTACTTCGAGTCTTAATTAAATTTAAATATCTCAGAATACTTTCATTAACTTTCTTTAAATTTATTTTATCTTGGGTTATTTAGGCCCATACTATTTAGTTTAACTAGGTTTGTAGGCCCGTATATTGTAAGTCACTTGGGTTTTACACGTATATACTTTAATATTCTTTGGGTTTTGGACCCGTGTATTTTAAATCAAGTTTAAGTTGGTAGGATAGTAAAATTAATATTGCTAAATTGAATTTAGTTTAACTCGGGTTGTAGGCCCAAGTTAAGCTAAAGTCACTTGGGTTTTAGACGTATATACTTTCACTTTCTTTGCGTTTTAGACCCATGTATTTTAAATCAAATTTAAGTCCATTATAGGACAGTAAGATTGATTTTACTAAATTCAATTTAGTTTATCTTGGATTTTGAAATTATATAGTTTACCAAACTGATGGCCATTTGCACACCCTCTCTTAACCCAAGATTAAGTTAAGGTGCACCTTATCTGATGTGTTTTTGTTGCACCATCTATCTTAAGTGTAAAGCTTCACTTAAAAATCGTATAAAATTAAGCCTTGGAAGTGGTCGGGTTTAAGCCTTTTATATCATTTCTATCTCTTATGTTTTGTCTTTTTTTTATATAATAAAGCATTTGTCTTGAAACAGCAGTTACCACTATGGGCCTTGTAAACTTTTTAATCGATGAAGACGAGGAATTGGATGAATTAATGTTAATAGCCTTTGGTATTCCCAGAAGAGTTTACCAACGATTAGAGTATATTTATTCTTTCGATAACTTAACGTTTTTCAAAAGGTTGCGTCCTCGGTTTCGCCTAAGTAAACAAACAGCTCTTAGTATTTTGGAGTTAATAGAAGATGAGCTTGAATACCTCTACGATCTGTGCAGTATGTAATATAAGCTTCACTGTATAACATTGAAGTAAAAAAAAATCACCGAACTAAAATGTCAACGCCAATGTCGCCGATGCCAATAGGAGGAATAGAAAAAGCACCAGAAAAGTAACCAAAATTGCAACATTGCCAAGTTTACCTAACGTTTCGCTAAGATTTCGTTAAGCCTTGGTCGCGTGAACGAAATTAATCTAAGGTGTACCTTAAAGTTGAGGAGCACTTACTAAAGTCACGATTTTAAGCAAAGCCGTGCAAATAGGCATCATGTGTGTAAGTCAGTTTGATATTTGAGGTTAGGCCTTGGAACCATTATAATAGGTAGAAGGTTTATTTATAGCTCATAAGAAATGCTGGTAAGTTGTATTGTTTTTTGATTTAGCTATTTGCTAGTCAATTCGTTGATTAAGATTTTTATTATACAGGGTTTTTCAATCTCGATGGACTATTAGACTTTTTGAAGATCTAAAAAAGATACGACTTTGAAATGGTTGTTGCTAAAGTAGGCTATTAGCTACCCATACACCAGCGTTCATTACCGACATTCATTCTTCTAGCATTCTTTCCTTTCAAAATATTGAAGGGATAATAAAACTTTGATCGCCCACTAACACAATAGTTTTTGTGCCATCTTTCCTCCCAATTCTTCCCTTCGGACCGTCATCTCATATTTTGAAGGGAAAATAATCTGCTTAGAGGCCACTAACATAAAAATCGTATTCTCCAGTTTTTTCCTATCAAAAGCGCTTGTGAAAAGAAAGAGTTTTGGTTAGTGTACAAATCATCTGGGAGGATACTGTTCCTGTTAGTGTGTCAATTTGCTTTAACCTCCCAGATTTTTGACTCGTTTCAAGTAGCTTGGTGTTATACACTGATGATAAAAATGGATTCCTTCATTCAAAGAAAGCCATTCATTTGAGAGCTATTCTTTAAGTGTAAAGACATTTAATTTATTTCAAATTCGTTAGCTTTGATCTAAGAAAAATGATGCGCGTAAGTCCCAGTTCTTTTGGCTAAATGTTATTTTAATCCAAAATCAATGTATTTACCAACAAAATATCTTCTTTCACTACTTTGTCTTAAAAGGGTATGTTCTCCTCCTAAAGCCTTCCGATAATAGGTTACCGCGAATTTTTTATGCTCTTGCGCAGACAGACGCAGTCGCAGTTGAACCATCGACCATTAGACGCATCGACCATCGTACCGTACTCGGCCACGTGCTGTTATTTGACATCTTGTTACTTACTTAGTTATTTATTAGGCTTGAAGAACTGCCATTTACAACTAAAATTTGAAGGTAAGGTAAGAGTTTTTTTATTTGTGTTCTTTTTAGGTATATATACTATGATGTCAGTTATTTAATTACCAATACATATATCAAATAAATTAGTCGGCAATATTATCGGGTATAGGGCCTTTACTGCTTTTCTAGAATGTAAAGACAAAAATGGCGATACTTCAATCTGAACGCCACAATTTTTCCTGAAAATAGCGCGTTGTCAGAATGTGTCAATATTTTAACACAAAGTGTTAATAGATAATAGGTATTTATTTTCTATCTGTAGAATTTCGGACTAAAATTTGTTTTTTTTTAATAGTTTCCTCTTGACTTAATTTTATTGGTATTATTTCAGGCTCCGCAAACTTCGAAAAAATTTAAATCTTGATCCAATACTGAAGCATAGAAGAATTCGATAGTGATGGAGCCCAATCGTATCAAGCCCAAGTCCCACACTTAGAATAATTTTCAACTGGATTTTTCAATGGATTTGAAGTAATAAATACCCAAATTGTTTAACTTAAATTCTAAGAGACTTCTAATAAAAGAATGTGATTTTTAGATTGAATTTGTAAGCTATTGCACCAAAAACCTATGATTTTATTGTAAACATTCATTCTATTGGCTCAAACTTTTTAATCTTTTGATCCGAGCCATTATTGATTTAGTGATAAAAAAGTAGCTTTTAAAATTAAACGATGGATGACTTCTTTTAAATTCATGTCTTTTTGTTACAAAGAAAATCATGAAATGGTCCCAAAGTAATGGTAGCGTTCCTTTAAACACTTCATTCATTTCGCCCTATTTAAAGTCCCCGTTTCTTCGTGGGAATGGGAAATCTCCTTGGAGCAATTCTTTTTTTCAGTGTACGGATCTATCATCTAATTACTCATTAACTGGTTTTCTTTCCTGCGGGATTCCACATTCCCATGGGAAAGAACGCTGTTGTATGGGTATCAATCTTGTCGGGCTTGAAGTGACAATAAATATGGAATGCGCATGTATCATCTTATTACCCACTAACTGGCGTTCTTTCCCACGAGATTCTACATTCCCGCAGGAAAGAATGCTGGTCTATTGGTAGCTATTATCTATCGTTTAAAATATTTTTACGATCGCTGTGTTGCCACATCTATCGTAACCTGATATCAACTTTCTTATTTTAGATGGAATCGTGCGAAAAATTCTAGACATATTTCATGAATATAATGTGCTCTACCTATCTCTAACGTTTCTTGAAATATTGACAGTTGAAAATCGACCATTTACCAAGTTTGACAGCTAGTAAAATCTAAACAGCTAAAGATACAACAAAACGGTTTGCACTTTCTTATATTGGGTTTTGATAAGCTATCGTATGACACTAACGTTAGATTTAACCAGATGTTAAAAATCCCTGATAAATTTAACCTCCGGTTAAATCTAAAGTTAGTGTCATACGATAGCTTATCAACAACCAATATAGGAAAGTGCACACCGTTCTCTTTAGCCATTTAGATTTTACAAGCTGTCAAACTTGGTAAACGGTCGATTTTCAACTGTCAATATTTCAAAAACAGTTAGAGATAGGGATAGGACATTATTCATAAATATGTAAATTTTTTTGCAAAATCCAAATATGCAATAATATACAGGTTGCTCCATTTAAATTAAGAAAGTTGATATCAGGTACTGATAGATGTAGCAACACAGCGATCGGAAAAATACTTTTAAACGGTAGATAATAGTCTACTTTGACAACAGCCAAAATTTCGAAGTCGTACCTTTTTTGGATCTTCAAAAACGTCTAATAGTTCATCGAGTTTGAGAAACCCTGTATTTATAGGTAATGCTACAGCACTTCCTTTTATTTATCTCTGCTATTGTGTGTATAATCTATTTTTAGCAATATACCTTATACTATTTTACAGTGCTCAAATTTTGTGTCTTATTTTCTCTGAGCATTCTTTTCCTGTTTGACCCTAGTTCAGACTGGCGCATGGCGCCCAGGTTTGATTATTTGATAGCTCGTAGCAAATTTCTAAAGTCAAAAATCCCAAGCCCAGCTCTAAGTAACTTTTCTGAAGCTATCGAGGCAAAGTAATTCGCTCTCACTCTCCAGAGTGGTTATAGTAGATTGTAATTAGGGGGAAACAGATGTTCAGGGAGTGAGTTCTAGAGTGATGCAGTGCGCCAGACAAAGGAGTTCTTGTAAAGCGATGTTCTAGGTGTTTCCGAATTGGTGCGCTCTTGCCGTCTGGCGCCACTGTCTGACAGGCGTTACCAGAGGCGGGATGAGGCGGGCCAAATCCTGGGATCATATGAAATGAAAGTATCTGTAAAAACAGGGATATATCGGCCACATGTCTGCGGTGTTCCAGACCATACAGATTCTGGGTCAACTCCGGGTCACCGGCGCCAAAGAGAAGCACAATTCTCTTCTGAATGGAATCCAGCAGCTTTACGTCGTGTTTAGTTACGGCACCCCAGATGTATGAGCAATATTCTAAGCACAAGCTATACATTCAGTATTACAAGCTGAAATTTTCACAGAATGAAGGCTTTATTATATTAATTCATAATCCGAAGGTATTAAAAAATCATAACGGGCAAAAGGGCAGTATACCTAAAAATCGAGATTATTATATGAACGTGTAAGATATTAAATTATGAATGTTTTCATATAAAATTCATCTACATTTTTGTACGAATTATATTTTTTTATCATTGCTTGAAATATGCAGATTACATTGGCCCTTACGGCAAAATAAATAAAAAAATTTAAATATCTCCCTTCGAACCTGGGCAAAATCTGATTGAAATATACTAATTTTTGTATTCACCTCGCATTCTCTCCGAAATGAAGGGTCAAATCAAAATTTTTATTCTTGCAATAAGTTTGCCTTAGGTATTTAGAATACATAGGCGCATGAATAATTTTTTTTCTCAAATGGTAATGGAAAAATAGAATTAAATGTAAACACGTAATTTTCTTCTAGCCGCGACCGTCGGATTTCCCGATTCTCGAGTACTCTCGTATCTCACTTTTCTTCATAGCTGCCTCTCTCTCGCGCCTATTGTACAATACAATAAGTGCATTTACACCATTACGGGTTACAATACTAATAACGATAATAGCTATTATTAATTGAATAAAGTCAATGAAGACATTTTCGATTATACTGAATTTTATTTTTCCTATACGCTGCTAGGTAATAAAGAAGTAGAAAATAAATCATATACTTAATACAACTGCTATTAAAAGAAAAGACTAGCTTTTATTCAAAATAGAAAAACTAAGAATGTAAAAAATCTTTATAATAACAAAATCTATTTATCTTCAGTGTCTGTATCTTCTTCAGGAATGACTTCAATATTGCCTTCCAGTATTTTTTTGCATGATCCTATGCAACCTATTTAATTTCTTCTACGTGTACAAGCTTTGCTTTCATAATCTAATAAAAAAATATTTAATTGGTTTTATTATGTACCTATTTAATCTAATAATAAGTTACCTTTTTACATCTAAAACAGTGGAATTTATTTATCTACTCTGTTTTTCGTTAAAAAAAAAACAAACAACAAACTCTAATAAAACGAATTTCAAGTTCGCAGCTATAGTGGGGGATTTACCAATATTTTTGATAAGGAAACAAATTGTGAACCAATTGACAACAAATTTCTATCCTCTATTGTCACGAAGAAGCTGATACTAGGATTTTGTTGCATTATACTCTCTGCTAAACATTTTATGTATTATTTGACATGCATAGTGGACTCCAATGACACTGATGTACTTAAAATTCTGGTACATATTAAAAATATATATTTCTAGAGAATTTGGGGTAAAATGTGAAAGAGGAAATTCGGTGCGATATGTGGCCGTTCAAGACATCAACCTAGAAGAAAAATTTTCAAAAAAATTACCTGATTTGATGCTCTAACGGATTGTCATACAACCAGCCAGTTTTCAGGATTAGGAAAATTAAGATGTTGGAAAAATTATCTAAATTATTCCGATTATTTAGACGGTATTGGATCTAGGAATTTTCAGATGGCATGCTCAATAACATAGAGAAATTTATCACAAAATTATTTTCAACAAATCCAAACATTTCGTCTATTAATATTTTCAGAACACTACTCATCGCTAATTGAAAAACTAGCCCCTACAAAAAATAGTTTAAAATTTCGCAGTATGAGAGCACATTATCAAACTAAGGTGTACTTCAGTTCTTTAGAACCAAATCCCCTATTACCAGAGGTGACAGAATGTAGATGGAAATTTAAGGAGGCAGGTGATATCCAAATTATTCCCAATTTTAACAGCATTTCCTTCGGGTGTAAAAGTATTTATTGCATGTGGATGTACAAAAGGTAAATTATTATTAGATTAAATAGGTACATAATAAAACTTAATTAAATAATTTTTCGTTAGATTGTATGAAAGCAAGCTTCTAGATGTAGAAGAAATTAAATAGGTTGCATAGAATCATGCAAAAAAATACGGGAAGGTAATATTGAAGTCATTATGTCTATTCCCGAAGAAGATACAGCCCCTGAAGATAAATATATTTTGATATTATAAAGATTTTTTTACGTTTTGAGTTATTCTACTCTGAGTAAAAGCTAGTCCTTTTTTAATAGCAGTTGCATTAAGTATATGATTTTTCTTCTACTTCTTTATTACCTAGCAGCGTCTAGGAAAAATAAATTTCAGTATAATCGAAAATGTCTTCATTGACTTTATTCAATTAATAATAGCTATTATTATTATTAGTATTCTAACCCGTAATGGTGTAAAAGCACTTATTGTATTGTACAATATGCGCGAGAGAGAGGAAGCTATGAAGAAAAATGAGATAGGAGAGTACTCGAAAAGCGCGAGATACGACGGTCGCGGCTAAAAGAAATTTACTTTTTTTACATTTAATTCTATTTCTCCATTGCCATTTGAGGAAAAACATGTATTCATGCACCTATGTATTCTAAATACTTAAGGTAAACTTTTTGCAAGAATAAAAAATGTCAATTTGAGCCTTCACTTCGGAGAGAATGCGAGGTGAATACAAAAATGAGTATATTTCAATCAGATTTTGCCCAGGTTCAAAGGGAGATATTTCAATTTTTTTATTTATTTCGCCGTAAGGGCCAATGTAATCTGCATATTTCAAGCAATGATAAAAAATATAATTCGTACAAAAATGTAGATCAATTTTATATGAAAACATGCATAATTTATTATCCTACAGGTTCATATAAGAATCTCGATTTTTAGGTATACTGCCCTTTTGCCCGTTATGAATTTTTATTACCTTCGGATTTAAAATTAATATAATAAAACTTTCGTTCTGTGAAAATTTCAGCTTGTAACCCCGAGGTGCCCACACAAGTCAAAATAAGTTATAAGTAGCACTCTACTATAATATGATTATTAGATAATAATAATTTAGAACTACAAAATTGGAAGGAGTCTACTGGATGGACATTGGTGGTGGTTGGAAGTCGAGTACCGTAGTAGAAGTATATTATATTGAAGAATAACGTATTAACAATGAGAATACTGCCAGAAAAATATTACAGCCTGGCAAAGAGAGTACAAGCTTCTGTTCAGATATTTTATCAACAATTACTGACAATGATTTAAATTGTTCTAAACTGAATTAAAATGTTTTGAATTGTTTAAAACTTGATAGTGATAGTTATAGTGGTGTTTTGAATTTTAGCAATAATTGTTCCAACAGTACAGGGTTATTCATTATAAATGGACACCTCCCTTAACTTGGTTAGTTTGGGTTAAAGAGATATTTGTTTTAACGACTTGTATGTAATCATCTTAATTTTTATTAGTAATGAAAATATAAGCATAAGCAAACGCCAATATGAAGTTACATTTCTTTAAATGGAATACCCTGTATATTATTGCATTTTTGGATTCTACTTAAAACGCTAAGCATATTTTATGTATGATGTTATACCTCTAGAGTTAGTAGTTTCACAGCTATAAATGGTTGACCATCGATCCTTTGGCTACTTTTCACCTTGGTAGCAAGAAGGCTATTAAAAATGGAGTAAAATGAATTTCACATTCCTATCTTTCTCTTTTCAAGAGCTTCCTGATGGTGCTAACTGATGGTACCTACTGAGGTACCAGATTTGTTACCCGTGATACCGCCTGGCAGTTAGTACCGTCAGATAGCTCTTGAAAGTTAAGATAGGAATGCTATCGAGAGCTGTCTGATAGCACTAACTGGCAGGCGGTACCATAGGAACCAAATCTGGTACCTCGGTAGGTACCATCAGTTAGCATCATCAAATAGCTTTTGAAAAGTAAAGATATAGGAATGTGAAATTCATTTTACTCCATCTATAATGATCTCCTTGCTACCAAGATGAAGAGTAGCCAAAGTACCGATTTTCAACTGTTTATAGCTGTGAAACTACTAACTCTAGAGGTACAACATCATACATAAAATATGCTTAGAATTTTAAGTAGAATCCATAAATGCAATAATATACCATTTGGAAAAATAAAATTTTATATTGGCGTTTGTTTATGGAACTCCCTCTATAATATTTTCATAGCTAATAAAAAAATTAAGATGATTACCTACAAGTCGATAAAAAAATTAGCTGTCTATCTACAAAAATAACCAAATTAAGGGGCGGTGTCCATTTATAATGAATAACCCTGTACATTTAATATAAATGTAAATAAATTAATATTAGGTGCTCAGTTGATTTGTTTTATTATGTTTGGAAGGGGCAATATTGTCCTCCTAATCTGAATTTAAGAGCTTAAATGCAGCTACTTTTAATCCTAGGATTAAAAGTAGAACATTTAAGTCTAGGATTAAAAGTATTGCTTTGTAACGATCACATTTTTTTACAGTAAGGAAATTGTTAGCTCTTACACCTGAAAATAGTACAAAAATATCAATATTTTTTGATGATTTGAGAAAAAAGCTTTTATATGTCGGTTTGTAAAATTTACTCCAGCAGCGAAATAGGCATTACTGTCAACTCCTTAATACAGCTTGTATTGACTAAATCTCTAGTTTACGTCACAAGTCAAAGCAGATGATGAATAGAGATTTTGGCGACTTCACCCGGACCATGGAGGCTCAAATTACTACTAATTTCAAAAAGTTTTGAAAATATGTATCTTTCAAGAAAAAATTCATACGATAAGATACCACCTAGCCTCCATTATGATGAGAGCGTTGCCTTTGAGTGTCCGGGTGTAAGCACCTTTTCGCTGATTTCTTTACGAATGTTTATGTGCTATCGAACACTACTTTAAGAGGATTTCCTCCTTCCCTTCCTTCCTAAGTAGTAAGAAAATTATGTTGACGCCTCATCTAACATTTTCATTAGCGTCCTGCTCTACCTCTGGGCTATGCTTCCTATGGAAATACGTGCGCCAAAAGTGAATATAGGACGCAGACCGGCATAATACATATTTATTGTAAATTAGATATTAGATGTTAAAATAATATGATGAATATTGTAGATAACAAGATGTACCGTGCGTCCAATTTATCTTGATAACATTTTGATTCACTGTAACTTTTTTGTTTTTAAAGATATCAAAGTAAACAAAAAACAAAATGTAGGGTTGGTGGCCAAGTTTTTTCCTAAGTTACATATAATACAAAACACTAGCAATTTTCTGACATATAAGCCTACTTTACATATTTTTAAATAGCACACCCTGTATATTACTAAATTTTTGGACTCTCTAGGGAAATATAAACACATTTCGCGTATAATGTTCTATTACTATCTTTAACTGTTTCCGAAATATTGACAGTTGAAAGTCGGGCGTTTTGATACTTTGACAGGCTCTAAAGTCTAAACCGCACGAGATCAAAGAAAACGGTTTGCACATTCCTGTCTTAGGTTTTCATAAGCTATCAAATGACAGCAATTTTGAATTTAACCGAAGGTTTAAAAGTTCCGGTAATTTTATCCGCGTGTTAAATTCGGGAATATAATTTCACTACCAAATCGTATTTAGCTGAGTGGACATTTAAAAGTGTTACGATCATTGGAGACTTGACGAATGATACTATTAGATATTATTGTCTCGTATAGAGAAGGTCATGTCTAAAACATTTCTTTTAAAAATGAAACCACCATGTTTCCGTTGTTTGCTTCCAAGAATTCGAATAAATATCACCCAGGAGCTTAGACCGATTATCAGTACGACCATACTGCAGTTCTCTAGATTTACCGCAAAAATTAAAATAACAAAACCTTCATAAATATCTCGATGGAGACAGTTCAATGATGGCTCTATTTTACTTCTCGCTGTGACGCTTGATTTACAACTCGTTCCAAACCGTTGACCGCTTGTTTCTCGTAAATGTGTTCAACCAAAATATAATTTAAAATTATTTGTAAATGGGTTTTTCCGTACGGGATTCATAGTTTGTATGGATGTAAAGTGTCCAGTCGAGAATTACTTTAATCGTATGTCTTTGGGTTATTTTTAATTCCCTTTATCTTTCACTTATTAATTAGCCACACATTTATAAGACTAAAAGGTCGTGTAATATATCAGTGAGTAGCTGGAAGGGGGGAGATGTTCGGAAGAATATTTTCCATAAAAGCTGTGCATTTTTCTATAAATAACAGCAAATTTGTTTATTATGTTATTGTACTGACAACGTACCAACTTTGACAAGTGTTTATATGAATCACTCATTGATATTTTCAAAATTCTTGGTATCCCTTTGTTTCTGGGAAATTTGACAATAAAGTTCTAAATAGACATGTGGACTGAAATCTACATTCTATTTGAACATCGATCACCTTTTGATTTACTTCATTTAATTTTGAAAACAGGAAAAAAAAATAAAAGCAGAGTTTGATAGAAAACGGAGTGTGCTCAAGACCACACGACATCAGTTCTAGTTTATATGCAAACAAGATACTTAATAGGCCGTGCGATATCTACATAATTTGTGCAGAAAACAAAAGTAGAGAAATAATTCGAATAATTGCAATATGAGCAAATAATCATCGATTATATGCCCCTACAAGCTCTGCACCCGATGATGAGATAGAGAACTTCTACGAAGACATTTCACAAGCACTGGCAATAGAAACAGCACACTACAAATTCATTATTGGCGATTTTAATGCCAAACTAGGAGTACCAACGAACGAGGAGAAAGACGTATCAATTATATCCAAAGAGAAAGGATGAACTCCTACTTCAAAAAATCAGAAAAGAGACGTTGGACAAGGAGAAGCCCGAACTCAAATACGAAAAACGAGATCGATTACGTATTGACGAATAAAAAGCTTACTGTGAAGGACGTATCGGCCCTAAATCGCTTTGATACTGGTAGCGATCACAGGTTGGTAAGAGCTAAAATAGAAATAAACATGAAAAGGAAACGAAACACATTAATCAAAATACAACCATTTCCCACATTAGAAACAATTCAGGAAAACCTTCAAAAATTCCAAGCTGGACTCAACAAGAAATTGTACAATAAAGAAGCACTGAACAGCTTGAATATAGGCGACCTAGAAAACAAAATAATTACTGACATTAGAACGACTACCAAAAAGATAATGTACCACTACCAAGAAAAATAATTCAAAAATAAAAAAGGAGACTAGAGAACTCATGGCTCTCAAGAGAAGAAACTTGGAGAGAGGGACTCTTGAATCTGACGAAATTAACAAATCTATAAAAAAGAAAACAAGAGAAGATTTAAGGCAGTACAACACAAAAATGATAATTACGACTATCGAAAACAACAAAAACGTGAAAATACTTAAAGCACTTAACAATAATGGTCGCCTCCAAATACATCAACTAAAGGATGCAGACGGAAACATCAAAGAAGACAGATTTAACGGATATCGTGGAAAATTTCTGCAGCACACTATACACAGAAAACAACCCAGAACATGCAATCGAAGCCGATGAAACGATTCTCAATGTGGGCCCCGAGGATCTGCCTGACATCACCATACAAAAAGTAGAACTAGCATTGTCTCAAATGAAAAACGGTAAAGCACCAGGGGAAGATGGAATTACAGCGGAAATGATAAAACTTGCTGGAAGCACTACTGTAGAATCAATGAAAATTCTTCTTAATAAATGTCTAACAGAAGGCGTAATACCCCAAACATGGCAGAATGCCCAGGTGATTTTGCTGTACAAAAAGGGAGATAAGTTAAGAATCGACACCTATCGGCCTATTAGCTTACTTCCTCACCCGTACAAACTTCTGACAAAGATAGTAACAAATAGGCTTGCAACCAGATTAGATGCCTACCAGCCCCTGGAACAATCTGGCTTCTGTAAAGGTTATAGCACAATAGAACACATACAATCCGTCCGCACGATAATAGAAAAATGCAACGAGTACAAAGAGGTACTACACCTCGCATTTGACTCCGTAGAATTGTGGGCTATTTTTAAGGCAATGAGCAATGCAAGAATTGACTCTCGCTACAGACAGCTTCTTAAACACATACGAAAATGCGACAATCGCCGTTAAAATCACGGAAGAAATGGAAACAAAGAAAATTCAAATAAGAGGAGGAGTAAGACAAGGGGACACCATCTCCCCAAAACTGTTCACACTTGCACTGGAAGATGTTTTTAAAACTCTAGAAAGGCATCAAAATTGACGGCAAACATCTGAGCCATCTACGTTTTGCGGATGATATAGTGCTCTTTAGCCAGAATATAATGGAATGACAAGAGATGTTGGAAGAACTTCAAAGAGAATCCGCAAGAATAGGATTAACCATGAATGTAAATAAAACAAAAGTCATGACACCTGACAATATACAAATGCATATAGGAGACCGAATCGTTGACAACATCGATGAATATGTATATTTGGGACATTGCATCAAATAGGCAAATAAAATCAAACCGTCGAAATAAACAGACCTGTTCGCTTGACATGGTCAGGCACGAGTAAACTGTCACACATCTTGAGAAATCGAACTATTCCAATTAATTTGAAAAGAAAGGTCTTCAATGCCTGCTTATTACCCGTGATGACATGTGGAATGGAAACCATGACACTCCCTGTTAAATCTCTAACAAGCTTAGGACCACTCAAAGAGCCATAGAACGGATGATGTTAGGAATAAGCCTTAGAGACCGTATCACAAACGAGAGTATTAGACGAAGAACTAAAGTTAAATACCTCATGACACTCATAGCCCACCTGAAAAGGAGCTGGGTAGGACACGTTGCCCGACAGGACGACTTGAGATAGTCAAGACGCATCATTCAATGGAGGCCTCGCATACATAAACGCAAAGTTGGCAGACCACATTTACGCTGGCTCGACGATATCAAAAATAAAATGGGCAACAGACGGCATCAACTGGCACAGGACGAAGAGGCATTGAAGAATATAGGGGAGACCTATGTCTAGGAGTGGACTGTGAAGGGTTGCTGAAAGAAGAAGCAGAAGAGCAAATAATTTGAAGGTGCTTACTGAAAATGCTATAGAATTCGATGATTAAAGTCAAATTTTACCTGGAAATCTCCCATGAAACCGTAAGGATTCGCTGCTTTTTGCTTAAATGTTGTCATTTTTCAAAAGTCCATTTTCCCGACATTTACAGAAGTTTTCGTCTATAAATTTATATCGAACTGTCTTGTTTATTTCGATCCTCGCGACTTTTTCGTGAGACATTTGACAGAGCTTGTCATGATATGGCGGATTTCTCGGATTGCTCAACAACCTGCCGTCCTTCGGACTGCCAGCGTCACTCTGTAGCTGGCTTGCCAGTTTCCCTAAGAACCGATCTCTGCACGTTGCAGTTGATAAAAACATCTCAGATACATTCACCATTAATGCGGGAGTGCCTGCAGGCGCACTAACTCTGTTTCTCATCTTTATTAATGACCTGCTTACCGAAACCAATAATCCAATTTACAGTTTTGCAGATGGCAGTACTCTTGTCTTCCAATTTAGATCAGAAAATCCTTCACCAGCAACTGAAACTTATTACCGTAGACAGGTGGAGCAGATTACAACAAATAATCAAGATCTGGAGAAAGTTCGAACTTCGAGAGACAGAAATTTGGTCCAGTTCAATGCAGCAAGAACCCAAGCAGAGACGTTTACCAAGAAAGCCAATACGGAGGGCTCTGACATCATTATGGCAGAATCGACCATTCCTTCATTTTCGTCAATCGGAATACTGGGTGGTCTCGGTCAACAGCAATTTGTCCTGGCATGACCACGTTGCTAACATCGCAGCTTAGTATGCTATTTCGCAACAGAAAACTGTATACACCGCAGCATCTGCCCTTGTTCTAACCCAGCGCAAATAAAACCGGGCTGAGAATATTGCTCACACATCTGGGGTGCCGCACAAAAGGACACCGTAAAGCTGCTGGATTCCATACCGAAGAGAGCTGTGCATCTCGTCGGCGACCCGGAGTTGACCCGGGACCCGGATAGTCTGAAACACCGTAGATATGTGGCCGAGACCTCCCTGTTTTACCGATTTCTTCACGGAAGATGTTCCCAGGATTTGGCCCGCATCATACCGACCACAGTAACATCTGTGAGAAAGTCACGACATACGTTAAGAGCGCACCCGTTCGTCGTACAACTGAAATCACCTAGAACGTCGCTTTACAAGAACTCTTTTGTCTGGCGCACTGCATAAATGTGGAATTCACTCCCAGGACCTCTGTTTCCCCCATAATTACAATCTACAACTCTTCAAGAACCGTGTAAATCAACATCTGCCAATGCCATAAAAATCGAAGTGAAGGTTGATGGAATAAACCTTGTAGAGTTTTCATGTTGTTGGTAGGAAAAAGGTATGTGCGTACTTCATGCAGAAATACGTAAGGAGCATGTAAGGAGCATCGAAAAAAAGCAAATAAATTGTTTGGGTTAGTTTGGGTTAGAGTTTCAAATTTTCATCTGACGTCACTGATAATGACGACGAAAGCGTGACAAGAGCTAATGTTACTTCTGGATGGGAGAGACCCACGGATTAAAGCATGTTTTTTTTACCCTTAAAGGCAAAAAATAACGGAATTTGCTTCCAGTATAAGCGTGAAATCTACGAAATGCTTCAGGCTCTTCTATACCAAGTTGTTTTTATAAGGTAATTTTTTTACTTCCTTACCAAATTTTTATAATTTTTAATTTATTTTACTAACAAACTTGCACCAGGTAGTTTCAATCTTAAAATTTATTGTCCAATTAGCGTTTTAATGTTCGTGGAGTCCAACGATAAGGTGTTTTGGCTATTAAGTACCAACAAATTTGAAATTTCTAAATCTTCAGTGGAAAGAATGACCCCATCTGAAGCACATTAAGAAAAAAGACTTGGATAAATCAAAATATTTCTGTAAAATACTGGATTTAGGAAAAATAGTTGGACGTTTCACTTATTTGTACACACCTAGGGCCTAGGTAGTATGTCATAAGTGCAGTAAGTCCGAAAAAATTAAATGGAAATCAAATTAAACGGATATACAAGTGAAACACTTTCATGAAGCATGTTCCAGTATAGTTAGAGGGCTGAAATTTTCAGCACATGTAGCCGGGGTAAAATAAGGATCCTGGACGAAAACTGGATCCTATATCCCACGTTGTTCGGCCAGGAGAAGGGGGAGAAGGAAAAACTAAAACAATTAATTTCAGGGGAATGGTAAGAGCTATGGGGTTCAAATTTTTATGGCAGGTGCCCCTTATCGGGGACTGATCATATGAAGAGGGACCGGAGGGGCTAAGGGGTGATTTTGGGAAAACCGTTTTTGTCAATATCTCTGCAACGGAGCCTCAGATCGAAAATCGGACAAGCAATGATCCTGTGTCATGGAGTCATCAGTGGGCTGGGAAATTATACCCACCACCCCCACCTTCCCGGATACCCAAATATTATCGAAAAAATGAAATAGAATTGAAAAAAGCCAAAAAAATTGGTCGGAAAGTTAATAAATGTATTATAAAACGAAATAAGAAAAAAACATTAAAAAAAAGTTTTAGAAACGCGGCATGCGGCGAAAAAAGGCGAATGAGTAGGACTACGAGGTCGAGGATGGCAAAAATGGAAAAATAAATTAGTTATGAAAAAAAGATTTGAAAAAAGGCAAACAAAAAAAGCTTAAAAAAAAAAACAGAAAAAATAAAAAAATTGAAAAAACGTAAAGAACTGCTCGGAAAGTCAAAAAAAGTATTATAAAACTGAATAAGAAATAATATATAAAAGAAAGTTAGAGAAACGCGGTTTTCGGCATAAAAAAGGCGAAGGGTTTGAGCTGCGAGCTCGTATATGACAATGTATATTTGATGATAAATGTTGTCCTAGTATTAGGAGTTGCAGGTCCTATGCGTTGTTATGAATTAGATAATATGAAAATTGATGACGTTAAAGATATGGGCACAGCCTCAGTAAAAAAAAAATGCGCCCAAAAACCAAGAAACCTTGTTCGTTTCCCATTATGGGCGAACATTATTCGCGCGCTTATTTCGAGAATATGTTGCCTTACGGCCATCAAACTTACAGGAACGTCGTTTATTTCTCGAATATGTTAATGTCAAATCTCAAGGAACGGTTGTTGTTATTCACAAAATTTGTGCTATGCCGCAAGAAATTGCAAAATTTTTAGAGTTACAAAATTGGAAGGAGTATACTGGATGGACATTCATTGAGAAGAATATCTGCTAGACTTCTTCTTGACACTTGCGGTGACCCACTTCACTTGTCTTAAAAGATATGGTGGTTGGAAGTCGAGTACCGTAGTAGAAGTATATTATATTGAAAAACAACGTATTAGCAATCAGAATACTGCCAGAAATATATTACAGCCTGGCAAAGAAAGTATAAGCTTCTGTTCAGATATTTTCATCAACAATTACTGACAATGATTTAAATTGTTCTAAAATGAATAAAAATCTTTTGAATTGTTTCAAAATTGATAGTGATAGTTTTAGTGTTGTTTTGAATTTTATCAATAATTGTACCAACTGTACATTTAATAATAATATAAACAGATAAATATAGGTGCTCAGTTAGTTTCTTTTATTATGCTTGGAAGGGACAATATTTTTCCTCCTAATTTGGAATTCACTCCCAGGACATCTGTTTCCCCCATAATTACAATCTACAACTATTCAGGAACCGTGTAAATCAACATCTTCCAGACTCGTCGAGTGCCATAAGATCTCCCTTTGATGAATGTGTGCCATGCCATAAAAATCGAAGTAAAAGTTGATGAAATAAACTCTACAAACATGTTCTTGGTCGGAAAAAGTTCTGTGCGTACTTCATGCAGAAACATATAAGGAGCATCAAAAAAAAGCAAGTAAACTGTTTGAAGAGTTTCAGATTTTCCTCTGACGTCACTGATAATAGCGACGAAAGCGTGGCAAGAGCTAATGTTACCTATGGATGAGAGAGCCACGGATTAAAGCATGTTTTCTTACCTTTAAAGGCAAAAAATTAAGTAATTTACTTCCAGTATAAGCGTGTTATCTACGAAATGCTTCAGATTCTTCTACACCAAGTTGTTTTTATAAGGTTATAACCAATTTTTTTATTTCCTTTCCAAATTTTTCTAATTTTTAATTTATTTCATTAACAAACATGCACCAGATAGTTTAAATCTTAAAATTTATTGTCCAATTAGCGTTTTAATGTTTGTGGAGTCCAACGATAAGGTCTTTTCGCTATTAAGTACCAACAAATTTGAAAATTTCTAGATCTTCAATGAAAATGGGGGCTGAAGCACATTAAGAAAAAAAACTTGGATAAATCAATATTTTTCTGTAAAATACTGGATTTAGGAAAAAGAATTGAATCGTTTCACTTATTTGTACATACCTAGGACCTAGGTAGTATGTCATAAATACAATAAAGTCGCCGTAAATACTACGTTTTTTTTATCAACAAGATAACTTCTTTATAAAAATTGATAGGGCGTTAAGCTAATTTTGACATGATTTATAGTTGTTTTTTGAAGTCAAACTTCTTTAACGAGTGCAATAAGTCCGAAAAAATGAAACGGAGATCAAAGTGAAACACTTTAATGAAGTATGTTCCAGTATAGCTAGAGGGCTGAAATTTTTTTCGTTTCCTTTTACCGTGTGTGCAAGCGGTTGCAGACACAGTCTAGGAAACGTAATGCGCACCGAAGCACTCCGATCCCTATACCTTGTGTGTAAGGCCAACTGTCACGTCTTTAGGGTCCAGCAAATTCGTTTCAAATGCTCTGGTGGTTCAATAGATAAGATGCAAGACCTCTAGTTCGGTGGCCCGGGTTCGATTCCCGTCGGTGTTTTTGTTATTTTTTTAATATCATGTTTGTAAAAAGTTTTTTTTCTTCATTTTGGGTATGCTTTGGGTTAGTTTTGGTTAGTTTTTGTTGGTTGCGCCCCCGTAGCCATTATCTACTCTCAGGTATTTATTTTGAGTATCCACCCACTATTGCGCCTACTGTATAGGGAACCTTTAATCTTAATTTTGAGTTAGTTTGGATTGGTTAGTTTTGGTTAGCACTTGGTTAGTTCTTGGTGATTGAGCCCCCGTAGCGAGCGAAGCGAGCAGAGAGCCATGCAAAGCCATAATAATGCGCACAAGTTGCACACACGGTATAGGGATCGGAGTGCTTCGGTGCGCATTGCGTTTCCTACACTGTGTCTGCAACCGGTTGCACCACGGTATAGGGAACGTAAATATGCACACCGTACCCCACACCATTAGGCCAGGCCAGAAGGAACAACTAAAATAATTAATTTCAGGGGAATGGGAAGAGCTACGGGGTCCAAATGGAAGGGGCGCCTCATGGGGGGCTACCATGGCCCTAATGAAGAGGGACTGGAAGGGGTTAGGGGGGATTTTGGGAAAAACCGTTTTTGCCGATATCTCTGCAACGGAGCCTCAGATCGAAAATCGGACAAGCAAGGACCCCGTGGCACCAGGCCATCAGTGGGCTGGGAAATTATATTCACCACCCCCACCCCCGCGGATACTCAAAGATATTCGAAAAAATGGAAAAAAATTGAAAAAACGAAAAAATTGTTCGGAAAGTTAATAAAAGTATTATGAAACGAAATAAGAAAAACAGATTAAAGAAAAGTTAGAGAAACGCAGTTTTCGGCGAAAAAAAGGCGAACGAGTAGGGCTACGAGGTCGGGGATGGCAAAAATGGAAAAAATGCTTTATGAAAAAAAAATTTGAAAGATGGCAAAAAAAATTAAAAAGTGTCTAAGCTGGAGGCAAAAGTCGAGGAAAAAAAGCATCAGAACAAAAATTGAAACTAGAAAAACATTGAAAAAACGTAAAAAACTGTTCTGAAAGTTAATAAAAGTAACCCAAACTAAATAAGAAAAAAATATATTAAAAAAAGTTTGAGAAACGCGGTTTTAGGCGGAAAAAAGGCGAAGGAGTTGAGCTACGAGCTCGAGATTTGGCAAAAATGGGAAAAAAATGCTTTATGAAAAAAAAAGTTAGAAAAAACGCAAAAAAAGACAATTAAAAAATTGTCGAAGCCGGGGGCAAAAGTTGAGAAAAAAAAAGCTTAAAAATAAAACTCAATTCCTAATATCTCTATCAGAAGTTTCACTTCAGTTGTGTACTATACAGGGTGCTACAAATATGTGTATCTCGAAAGCCGTAAAAGATACGAGGTCGGTTAAATTGGGAAAAAATTGCACAATTTAAGGGTGATTGACATGCCGTCGATAAACTTAGAAAATTTTGTCTATTTCCGGAGATATCCGTAAAAAACTGAAAATCATCTATTTTATTTTTTTTCCTGCCTTTGTTTAAAGAGATAATGTAAAATAAATTTCACATTATTATTGCCATTTTTTCTCCTCTACAAGCTGGCGGTATCAAATTTTAAATCCGACGTTTCGCTTTTGGGCTTCCTTCATCAACTTCATTTTTTTAAATACGGACCTGGGTTTTTTATCTATTTTTTAAAAAGCCTTTGGCCTCCCAAAACTAACAATGTATCACACTTGTCCAGTAAAATGAAAATCGGTTCAGAAAAGATCGCCCCATCTCTGTCTAACACATTATCTCTTATGGAAAAAATCTAAATTTGTTGATTTATTGATGAGTGCGATACATCGTTGGTTTTAGGAGACCAAAGGCTTTTTAAAAATTAGATAAAAATTCCAGGTCCGTATTTAAAAAAATGAAGTTGATGAAGAGGGCCCAAAAGCGAAACGGCGGATTTAAAATTTGATACCGCCAGCTCGTAGAGGAGAAAAAGTGACAACAATAATGTGACATTTATTTTACTTTATCTCTTCAAACAAAGGCAGGAAAAATAAAAAGAAAATAGGTGATTTTCGGTTTTTACGGATGTCTCCGGAAATAGACGGAATTTTCTAAATTTTCGACGGCATGCCAATCACCCTTAAATTGCGCAACTTTGCCTTAATTTAACCGACCTCGTATCTCTTACGACTTTCGACATACCCATATAAAGAAACGAATTTGTAGCACCCTGTATAAAGGTGAGGCACAATTTTTTTTTAATTCGCTTTCAAGTTTTTCTTGTCATTTTTTTTTTAAGGAAAAGTTTTGAAACATAATAACATGGTGTGTTTAGCCACGTTTAAATATTTAGCGTAGTAAAAACCAACGGAAAAGTCGCCTCCTTCTTGAAAAAAAATTTTTGGAGGTATAACCACGCGAAACATTTATGGCATTATCGAATACGTCATTGGACATCCTAAAAGCCCATTTACGACTTTTTTTACCGGTACCGATTTTTTTAAAATCGAAAAATGTATAAAATTTGTGAAAATAAAATATCGGACTTTTTATTACTTACTACGTAATATCTTCGGAACTGTTTGACATATTTTAATTATTTTTTTTTTGTTTGAAAGCTGACACATTAGCGCATGTGACAGCATAAAAAATATATAAAAACAAGTTTTGTTTAAGAAAGAAACAAAAGAGAATCAAATAGTTCCGTTTTCCTGGTGATGACTTTTTGACGAATCGGAAAACTTTTTTATTTTAAAGAATTTTGATACATAGTCTGCGAACAAAATGAAGCGAGAAGTATGAAAATGTTTTCTAAAAAAACTGCTATAATGTACAATTCATATTTTAGGTAATATTGAAAGTTCAATAGAGTAAAACATTGCGCGCTTGTTGCTAGGCGTCAGCGGGGATAACACCGCGTCATCGCGCTCGCCAGTGTGCAGTCTAGTAACACAAAAGTCGTATGTTGCAGCCGTAATTTTGTAAAATTCGTTTGGAGCTATAAAAAAAGGAAATGGATTGTTTATTATGTGGACAGTTATTAAACGATAATGACAAATTCGTCGTGCGAAAACCCACAAAAAAAGGACTGGAAATGATTGTTAATGCCGCAGAAAAGAGAAAGGACTATTTTAGCAAATATATTTTACAGAATAAGGAATCTATTTTAGGCGGCTGTATTAAAGTTAAATATCACGTGGCTTGTAGGAAATCATTATACTAGGCAGCAAAGTAGTAGATTGACTGCCGCGGCTGATAGTTCATTCAGGAATTCAGCTAAGGCAGTCAATAATCTACTTTGCTGCCGAGTTTAACATATAATTTTTTCTCCGATTGTTATAATGATATATGTTGTATATTGTATATTTGCAAATTATTATAATTCCCACAATCTTTTTATTTTCTCTGTAGTGATAAATTAAAACAAAATTGGATAGAAATCGCAATTGTTGGGTCGGTTGGTTGCTATGGAAATGTATATGTCCATAATAATTATAGTTTGACAACTTATGTCAAACGTTTTACTTCCATGGAGTCTAATCATTTTGCTGCCTAGGCAGCAAAGTACTCACTTTGCTGCCAAGGCAGGAAAAGTAATACTTTGCTGATTGATATGTGTCTGCAAAATTAATATTTGCTGTCAATCTTAGAAAAAATATATCTTCTGCTTGCGAAATAAGTAACACTTGAAAATATTCCTACTTGTTCTAAAACAAGAAATAGTGACACTCCTTTTGATATACGAAAAATAATTGTGTCTGATTTGCAATTGGTGTGGAGTAAGAAAAAGGCAGAAATTAACCTCTATTCAAACCGGTAGGTCTTCACAAATTTTGGCATTTTGTTTCGCAACAGAGTGCACCAGATGAAATGAAATTTAGTTCAGCTTAAATGAAATTTAGTTTACCTCGAGATAATCTCGGCCTACATCGAGATATTTTATTATAATGGTATAAAATATTTCTGCTTTGTGCTCTTGAATTGGCAAAAGATTTGATATGCTTCTTTTTAACTGTTGAGAAACGTTATGAAATCTAAATACAATTTATTGAAAAATTTTAATGGTTCACCACTATTAGTTTTGCTTAATAATATTTGTTTTTAGGCACCGGCAACAATACATACGAAAAAATAACCAAATCTGCTAAAAAAGGAAGGACATTTCTAGGATTTCCAAGCTCTCTGGTTATGAAGATTTATATGCCTATGATGCAAAGTACCACAAAAATTGCCTCAGTCAGTATATTTCAGCAAGAAATATTAACGCTTTTAAAAATAAGTCCAAAATGAGTCAAACGTATAAAGTGGCGTCAATCGCGCAAGAAAAAACTTTAAATTCAGATAACAAGAACTCAGATCAGTCAGTTTGTACTGAAACAAATTCTGATGTAAACATAAATTATGGTTTTCAAAATAAAATCTTTTGCCAATTCCTGAGCACAAAGCAGAAATGTTTTAAACCATATATAATAAAATATCTCGATGTAGGCCGAGATTATCTCGAGGTAAACTAAATTTCATTTAAGCTTTACTAAATTTCATTTCATCTGGTGCACTATGCACTCTGTTGCGAAACAAAATGCCAAAATTTGTAAAGACTTACCGGTTTGAATAGAGGTTAATTTCTGCCATTTTCTTACTCCACACGAATTGCAAATCAGACACATTTTTCGTATACCAAAAAGAGTGTCACTATTTCTTGTTTTAGAACAAGTAGGAATATTTTCATGTAAAGTGTTACTTATTTCACAAGCAGAAGATATATTTTATTCACTGGTATATGTTTTCCTACAAGCCACGTGATATTTAACTTTAATACATGTTATGTTAAGTTCCTTAATTTGCCGCCTAAAATAGATTCCTTATCTTTATTCTGTAAAATACATTTGCTAAAAGAGTCCTTTCTCTTTTCTACGACATTAACAATCATTTCCAGGCCTCTTTTTGTGGGTTTTCGCACGAGTTTGTGATTATCGTTTAATAACTGTTCACATAATAAACAATCCATTTCCCCTTTTTTATAGCTCCAAACGAATTCTACAAAATTACGGCTGCACATTACGACCTTTGTGTTACTGTACTGCACACTGGCGAGCGCGATGACGCGGTGTTATCCCCGCGGAGGCCTAACAACAAGCGCGCAATGTTTTACTCTATTGAACTTTCAATATTACCTAAAATATGAATTGTACATTGTAGCAGTTTTTTTAGAAAACATTTTCATACTTCTTGCTTCATTTTGTTCGCAGACTATGTATCGAAATTCTTTAAAATAAAAAAGTTTTCCGATTCGTCAAAAAGTCATCACCAGGAAAGCGAAACTATTAGATTACCTTTTGTTTCTTTCTTAAACAAAACTTGTTTTTATATATTTTTTATGCTGTCACATGCGCTAATGTGTCAGCTTTCAAACAAAAAAAAAATAATTAAAATATGTCAAACAGTTCCGAAGATATTGCGTAGTAAGTAATAAAAAGTCCGATTTTTTATTTTCACAAATTTTATACATTTTTCGATTTTAAAAAAATCGGTACCGGTAAAAAAAGTCGTAAATGGCCTTTTAGGATGTCCAATGACGCATTCAATAGTGCCATAAAGGTTTCATCTGGTTATACCTCAAAAAAATTTTGTTAACTATTTTTCGCCCTATTTCGCTGCGCTAATTGTAATAATAAGTATTTATGTTTTAAAAAATATCTTGGGGTGTCACATTTAAACTTCAAAAATTCTAAATGTGACACTTCAAGAGTTTAATTGTAACATATTTTTCAAATCTTTGTACTATGTAGGTTTACGGTTAATATCTAAATTATTGTAATCTATATTATATCACAATAAAACTGCAAATTTTACGATGGGCAACAAACAAAATTTATTTGTTTTTTTTTCTCTTAAATATAAGAATCCAATATCGAAAAGATACGATATCCTCTGCTATGTAGCAGCTATACAAAACCTAAGAACTAGAGAAACCTCAAATAATAAATAAGTACTTAAAAATGCACGCATAAATGACAAACTATGGTATTTTAAGTCCATCAAATTGAGCAGAAAAATTAAATTTTCCCCTTTGCCCCTTTGTGAAAGGCGGAAGTACCGTTCAATATTTAATTGTCTTGCTTATTTCTTAAAAATTTATATTATGTTTGAGGATGAATCTAAAGATAAAATAGGTTACAACAAGATAGCACTGCTTGCAAAGAATTAAAAAACGACCCAACAAACACCTATCAAAGAAACAACAATAATTTAATATCACGTTGGGAAAATAAATTGTATATTTCACCAAACACTGCCAAAGAATTAAAAATTCATAACGCACAACCCCCAAGAATTTAAAGCTACACAAAACGGGTATTCCCCTAAGACCAATTGTGTTTCGCACACAATCACCTTCTGAGAAGCTGTCAAAATTTCGCAAAAATATTTTGCAAAATATCATAAATCGACTACAAAAATAAAATAAAAAATATCTCTTTACCCTGATCCTATACTTTAGTGCCTTTGGATGTAATTTCATTATACCTGTTAACGCGGCAAAGGAAATAATAGCAAAACATGGGATCAAATTAAAGCCTTCACTGATATAGCACTTATAGATTCCTTGGAAGCCATAAACCAAACTTTAACATCAAGTCGTATGTTGAAGACAGATTTTATAAACAAAGAGCAATGTGAGTATCAATTTACAGTGTAATCACACAAATAACCCAAACCATAATCTGTAATCTCTCATCAATTTTATTTTTTTCTCTTGATTTTGATGGATTTAAAGGTAATTTTACCTGTACTACCTATACCAACCTAATTTATATAGTATATTTCAAATAGGTCAAACTAAAATATATGTAATAAACACAGCTATCGTAATATTAAATGTTTTAATTAAAACGGACATAACAGAATCAATTTTATCATTTAAAAATCAATTAACAGCAGTTGTCTTCCAATTTTATGCTGTCAAACAAATGTTATGCGGAATTTCGCTTGCTAACTCATATCTACGAATTCTTTTATTAAAATTCGGTATGACAAAAAATTCTCTAAATTAATTATCTATCGGTAATAAATTAGGCTTAAACTACTTTCAATGCATTTTTCGGAAATTGTCACAATTCACGGTTGACTTGGCTTCCGTAACGGGTCAGGTTGTAAAAACCCAACGGGCCAATCCCAACCTGCGGCTATGATTGAAGGGGGCGTAACCAATTCATTGACTAGTTGAAAAGTGACGTGCTAATCTCTTCTTGAGGTCCCGGTTTTATGAGCTCTTACACAGAATATCCAAAAAGGGACTGTTTAACGGTTTTTGATTTTGTGGAGGTAAAAATATTGTGACTTACTACAATGAGTATATACTGGTATACATATACGTCCATTGTTAGGTTTTATTTTATTTTATTCAAAGGGTTGGCGTTTGTGGTTTGAGTGACATGAGACATCCGCCTATACAGGCAAAGTTTACAAAATTAAAAATAAACAGGTCAATATTGAATAGGAAAATTATATTTTTCGAAACCAATTGGCTTCTTTTTAAATAAGATACATTTGCAGAGGAAAGATTTATTTGGAATTTATATGGCATGTTCTCGAATCGTTTTGAATATTAAGCTAGAGGGAAAAGATGGAATAACGTCCTCGGATACCTGTGTTATTGTATTTGTGAATTGTTAAAAGTTTTATATATAATTCATGGTCCAATTAAAATCGGGAAGCTTCAGCACCATATTTCGCAGTTAAAAATAAGTAAAAAGTTCATATTAACATGTGTACGGCATTGCCTTGTTCCAGGTATACAGGCAATACTCACTTAATAACAAGGACCTAGTGCTTGTCGTGTGACGACATCCATGGGGGTCGTGCAATTTTAATCATATAAGAGTATATATTGTCACATAAGACGCTTGTCGCCTAGGGAACTGACTTCGTTGCAGTAGATACGCTGTGCTCTTTCAGGAGACGGAGCTCAGATATAGGTAGTTGGGAGAGATGGATAGAAACACTCGGTTGAGTATATAAGGATCTGGCTGAATGTTTAGTTACGTAGTTTACTTTTGTTATATGTAGTTAATTTAAACAGCACTTTGCCCTATGGCGTTATTAATTTTCACTGCCTGATCAGAGTGGATTTTTTTTAGAAAAATGTAATCAGGATAATCCGGTCTTAAGGAAAGAAAAAAAAATCATACTGCTGAGTAGAGAAAATTCAACACCACTTGACGTAGCTAGTGGAAGACTAACAAACCAAAATATCGATTATGAATAACCACAGCGCTAGCAAATCCTACTCCGTCATACATGATGGTCTGCTCAACCCGGATAACTAAAACATAATAGTGTTGATACAACAGAAGTGACATGACTGAAGGCCATGTTACCACGGCACTTTGGGAACTTTTACAACAACATCCAGAGCCCTGAGTAAGAGAATTCTATCCACCAATAACCTATCCATATCCTTCAAAGTTTTAATGCTGGATACTCATAACTTATCAGACAGAGCGGTAGGCCAATGAAAATTTACTCACCAGTAGGGCCAATCTTTTTCAGACTAAACTTCTTATAGCAAAATCAACATGTTTGTGTCTAAGATTGTATTGATCTTTGGATGTATTAAAGGGCTTCTTTAATTTATCACCTACGAATTTGCGCATTCTTGATACAGCCTCAAGCTTCTCAACCGAGCGTCTATTAGTTGATTGATTATCCCCACACTCTTTGGAGTTCTTGAGTCGATATTCGCTACAGCGAAGTATCATTTCCATACCACGATAAAATCAAATAGGGCGTGTGCCCGGTAACTTCGTGAACGGCGGTATTTATGGCGCATTCTAGAGCTGGCAAGTGTTGTTCCCAGTCTTGATGGTTCTCTGTAATAAATGCTCTAAGCATAGTTTTTAAAGCGCGATTTACTCGTTCTGTCAAGTTTGGAGGAGGATGATAATTAGGATTATAGACAATCTTAACATCATATTTCTTTACCAGATTTTCAAATTGACGGCTTCTGAACTGTACACCGTTATCACAACGAATGATATCCGGAACACCATGCGCCAGAAATATACGATTTTCTAGATAGATAGATAGATAGATAATTTATTGGTGTCAATAACTTTACAGTCTTACACAAGTCATAAAATTAAGAAGAATGAAGTACATGAGTTGTTAAAAATAAGGTTCAATCACTAAGAAACAGAAAACAAAATAACAATAGAAACAATACAAACCTACTACCCACAAGTCAACATAATTTAAAATGACAGACAGACAGAACCGTATAAATATAGACAAATATGCTATTAAGTATAGATTTAGGATATCATAACATGGGCATAGGCTGGTTAAGGATACAATAGTAATAAAATAAAATGCACCTACACTACAATAAATTTTACTAGAGCAAGTCTTGATCAGGATCTGAGCGCATATGTCATATATTCAGAGGCGTGGCTATAAACTCATCAACAGAGTAAAAGTTGTGTTTTAAGAGAGTATCTCTGATCAGAACTTTAAATTTTTTCAGAGTCAGCTGGCGAGTGGAGCATTGTAATTTATTGTAAAGATTAAGGGGCAGTGAATTATTTCTTGACTTTTGCAGTTTTAGATAAGGGGGCCGTAATTGCTCTGCACCTCTTGTGTTATAAGAATGAAAATCGAAATTTTTTTTATATTTATCTTTATTTTTATGAATTTCAACGAGGCAGTTAAGGATGTAAATACACGGAAGGGTTAAAATTTGTAAATCCATGAAAAACGGTCGGCAGTGGTCCCTACAGTGAAGACCCAAAATTATCCTCAAAGCTCTCTTCTGGAGTCGAAAAACTCTTATTGAGTGAGAAGAATTACCCCAAAGAACCACACCATATGAGCTGTGTGAATAAAAAAATGCATAGTATGCACTTAAAAGACCGCCCATATCCATAAAGCCCCTAAGCTGTCTCAGAAGAAATAAGCTTGAAGAGAGTCTTTTGCATAAGCTATCTATATTGGCATGCCATGTCAACCCATCATCCACAATCAAACCCAGCAGTTTAACACTTTCTCCACTGCGGACCTGAGGATTACTTGACAGAATCAGCCTCTGGGCTTTGTCCTCATTTAAGGCAAGTTTATTTCCCTCAAACCATATCCTGGCCCTTGACATAACAGAAATCATGCTGGTCTGCAGTTCCTCAACACTCTCGGAGGATGAAAGCATTGTTGTATCGTCAGCAAATAGAAAACAGGGATTCTGCTCCAGAAACGTACATAGATCATTGATATAAAGTGTAAATAGTATGGGTCCGATGACTGACCCCTGTGGGACTCCAAACTTTACAGGACAAGTGCTAGAGATGTCACCATAGTTGCCAGTGCATTGACGTCTGTTAGTAAGGTAAGATCTAAAGAAAGCCAGGGCAACTCCTCTAAAGCCATAAAATGCTTCCAACTTATTCAGCAGGATCTCTGGGTGGACACAGTCGAAGGCCTTGCTGAGGTCGCATAGAGTCAGACCAGTATGCTTGCCCCCTTCAAGGCCCATGACAATGCTATTAACCATGTTGAGAATTGCTTGGGTTGTTGATAGACCAGTTCTAAAACCAAATTGGCCAGGATGCAGGAGGTTATGATGATCTAAGTAGTTAGTCAGTCTAGTCTTAATCAATTTCTCAAACACCTTTCCAAAAATGGGTATAATGGATATGGGTCGGTAGTTTGATGGGTCCTCCTTCTCGCCCTTTTTGAAGATCGGTATAACCCTGCTAACTTTGAAATTTTCTGGAAAAAGCCCTTGCTCAAAACATAGATTGAAAATTAAGGTCATTGGAATAGCCAGAATGTCCTTGGTATGTTTTATAATAGCACTATTTAATTGGTAAACATCAACAGCCCTAGAATGTTTTAAACTATTTATTGCTTCGATGACCTCACTAGGAGTAACGGGGCTAAGAAAAAAAGAATTGGCACATGAGGGCATTGAAAGCATTGAAAGTGCAGTCAAATTGACACTGGAATCAGGAATCATTTTAATGAGCTTTTCGGCAACGGTCACAAAATAGTCGTTAAAAGTCTGAGGATCAATACAAGTTGAACCACCGCTGTTACAACCATTGTTAGACTCGTAGTTGATCAATTTCCAGCTGTCTTTTACCTTGTTTGTTGAGTCAGAGATAAAACCCTGATAGGCAGTTCTTTTGGTTTCCTCAAGGCACTTTTTGTATAATTTTCTAAAGTGCCGATAGGCTCTCATGGACTCTTCATTACCAAAGAAGTCGGCTATTGATTTGAGAGCTTGTAGCTTATTTCTCATGTCATGCAGATCCTGGTTAAACCAGTTGACAGGAGCAATTTGCTGGGAGTTGGGCACCCTTTTCAAGGGAGCGTGTTCACACACTATGTTGCTGTAAGTATTGATCAGAAAATCAGACATTCTTGAGGCCGATTCTAACTCATAAAACTCAGACCAATCCAAACTCTGTAGAGCAGTACTCATTCTAAACAAGCCTACCTCAGAGATCGACCTTCTGTATGAATGCCCATGTCGATGGATTGATTGGGAAACCCTAAAGTAAAATGTCAGCCCATAGTGATCTGACAGACGCGGATCCAAGATTGATGCAAGAGACATATCACTCGACAAATTGGAAAAAACATTATCAATGCATGATACAGCCCGACCAAAAACACGGGTTGGCATGCTAATTTTTATTTCAACATTGAAAGAGGTTAGTAAATAGGTAAGCTCCTGCACAGAGGGAGAGGTATCATGTAAGAAGTTGATGTTGAAATCACCGACCACAATAATATTTTTATATTTAGCTGTTAACTCAATAAGAAGGAGTTCAAACAGCACAAGAAAATCATTCAAATTCCCATTACATGATCTGTAAACTGTGACAACAATAGTGTGTTTCATGATTTCAATGCCACAAAACTCAGCTGTAATCTCTTTGGAAAATTTGCCAAGATCTATGCAGATACAGAGATTCGAAATTTCAGCTTTAACCAGAGTGACCACGCCTCCATGTCTCTGCTCGGATCTACAAAAACTAACTAACTACTAACTTAACCAATACATCTGCAGTTGCGCGTCTAATCGTAAAGAAGTGGTTATATTTACTGAAAGAATCGGTAACGACAAAGATGTAAAAATTGCAATGTTTACTCTTAGGGAGTGGGCCAAACAAGTCCATACTAACAATTTGCCAGCAACGCTGGGCAATATACGAACCTCCCATTAAACATACCGGAAGTTTTTGTTCTGGTTTCACCCTTTGTCAGACCTGGCGTTCTCTAAGAAACTTAGTTAAATCTGACTTCAAACCAGGCCATAAATAAAGTCTACAAATTTTAGCATAAGACTTTTGTACACCTAAATGACCTGCTATTGGAAACTCATGACAAGATTGCATAACTTCACGACGTTTTTCCTCTGGAATAAGCAACTTCCAGGCAACATGCACTAAAACAGGGTTTTATCCACAATACCGAAACAGATTTTTTTGCACTCGACGCGCATTTCGCTAACCATGTTAGCATCATCAGGAGATGATTAAGACATTGAGTCTTAATCATCAGGCTACCAGGTGTTTCTAATATGTGCATATTTTCAGAGTAGTAAACAAATACCTATACATTTTATAAAATTTCATTTCTCATTTGTCTTCCTTTTAATTTGTTATTTAAATGACTCTTAATCAAAATGTAAAAAATCCGAATTCGTGCATTTTTGATACTTCTGGTTTTGTCAGCAATATGTTTTTTTTTTCATGAACTAAGGTAACTTTTTATTCATTAGGCGCGAACTCATAAAAAAATTGATTTAAAAAAATTACTAATATTACCTCCGCAGACACTTTTAGGAAAAAAATTCAAATGCAGTTTTTGCTGAAAATTTTGACCTTTGGACCCGCACGATAAGATCGCTTTTGACTGCCTATATTTACTAAAATGTTATTTATTATGCATAATCCGGCAACGTTGCATTTATATTTCATAAATTTGACCTAAACCATCAGGTTTCGATGTTTAGAGTTGCTGAAAATAATGATTTTTACTAAATCAGTCAAAAAAAATGCTTATCAAAATGGAACGCCCTAACCTAAATAATTAATTTCGGGAGAACCGGAAGAGCTACGGGGTCGAAATTTTTATGGTAGGTGCGCCTCATGGGGGCTACCTTTGACCATGTGGGGGGACTGGGGCTCTAATTTAAGCGAATATTTTGGGAAAAAAACGTTTTTTGTCGATATCTCTGCAACGGAGCCTGGGATCGAAAATCTGACAAGCGATGACCCCTGTGTCGAAGTCATTAGTAAAGGGGGGGATTATACCTAGTGTAAATATTCTGTTTCGGTATTGTAGATAAGACCCTGTTTTAGTGCATTTTGCCGTAGGTTCCAAACCCCAACATAAATTCAATCAGGCTACCGGGTGTTTCTAATATATGCATATTTTCAGAGTAGTAAAATACCTATAAATTTTATAAAATTACATTTCTCATTTATTTTCCTTTTAATTTGTTATTTAAATGACTCTTAATCAAAATGTAAAAAACCGAATTCGTGGATTTTTTGATACCTCTGGTTTTGTCAGAAGTATGTTTTTTTTTTCATGAAATAAGGTAACTTTTTATTCATTAGGCGCGAACTCATAAATCTCATTATATTTTTCCGTTTCGGAAGAAATGTTTTGCTTTATTATGCCACACTGAGATCTTATAGTTTCAGAGCTCCCTGGGTGCAAAGCCTGCCTGATGATTGTAAGGGCCCAGAAATCGCGATCGCAGGAGGGCACTCGTGTGACGTAATAAAGCATAACTTTTGTTTCATCTATATGGTCGACTCTTGCACTAGCAAAAGATTACAACATCTTATAATCTTTGCGGATAAAATCCTGTTTTAGTGATTTCGGTCAAAGTTATGAAATATTAATGCAACGTTGCCGGATTATGCATAATAAATAACATTTTAGTAAATATAGTCAAAAGCGATCTTATCGTGCGGGTCCAAAGGTCACAATTTTCAGTAAAAACTTCATTTGATTTTTTTTTACCTAAGAGTGTCTGCGGAGGGAATATTAGTAATTTTTTTAAGGTAATGTTTTCTTATGAGTTCGCGCCTAATGAATAAAAAGTTACCTTATTTCATGAAAAAAACATATTTCTGACAAAACCGGAGGTATCAAAAAATACACGAATTCGGTTTTTACATTTTGATTAAAAGTCATTTCAATAACAAATTAAAAGGAAAATAAATGAGAAATAAAATTTTATAAAATGTATAGGTATTTGTTTACTACTCTGAAAATATGCACATATTAGAAACACCCGGTAGCCTGAATTTGCTCTAATATTTTGAGGTCTGCGGTCCGGACTTTACGGACAGTGGAATTTTATCTATGTTGGGGTTTGGAACCTTCGGCAAAATGTATTAAAACAGAGTCTTATCCACAATACCGAAACAGAATATTTGCACTCGACGCGCGTTTCGCTAACCATGTTAGATGATGATTACAACTCAGTTTTAATAATCTCCTGATAATGCTAACATGGTTAGCAAAACGCGTGTCGAGAGCAAATACCCTGTTTCGGTATTGTGGATAATGGTATGTTTTAGTGGATGTTTATGATAATTTTTTTAATTAGAAACACCACATTTGGAATAGTACATTAAAAAAATGCGGAAAATGCATTATTAAATAAAAAAAAAATATGTGCCTCACCTTTATAGGCACACAACTGAAGTGAAACTTCTGGCAGAGATATAAGGAATTGAGTTTTTATTTTTTTTAGCTTTTTCTTCTCAAGTTTTGCCCCCGATTTCGACACTTTTTTTAATATTTTCCTCTTTTTTTTTCAATTTTTTTTCTCTCTTATTATCTTATTAACTTTCCGAACAATTTTTCTTTTTTTTATTAATTTATTTTTCTTGTTTGGTTTTATAGTACCATTATTAACTTCCCGAATAATCTTTTATTTTTGTTTTTTTATTATTTATTTCTTATTTCGTTTTATAATACTTTTATTAACTTTCTGAACATTTTTTTACATTTTTAATTATTTCCCGTTTTTTCAAAAATTGTTTTATTTTTCATAAAGCATTTTTTCTTCCATGTTTGCCATCCCCGACCTCGTAGCTGAATTCCTTCTTCTTTTTTTCCGCCGAAAACCGCGTTTCTCTAACTTTTTTCTAATTAATTTTGTTTTTTTATTTCGTTTTATAATACTTTTATAATTTTCCGAACAATTTTTTAATTTTTTTTCAATGTTTTTTCGATAATTTTTGTGTATCCGGGCAGGTGGGGATGGGAGGCATAAATCCCCCTCTTTACTGATGACTTCGTCACACGGGGTCATCGCTTGTCAGATTTTTGATCCGAGGCTCCGTTGTAGAGATATCGGCAAAAAACGTTTTTTTCCCAAAATCTTCGCTTAAATTAGAGCCCAGTCCCCCCACATGGTCAAAGGTAGCCCCCAAGACGCGCACCTACCATAAAAATTTTGACCCCGTAGCTGTTCCTGTTCTCCCGAAATTAATTATTTAGGTTAGGGCATTTCACTTTGATAAGCATTTTTCTGACTTATTTAGTTCCCATAAAAATCATCATTTTCAGCAACTCTAAACATCGAACCTGATGGTTTCGGTCAAATTTAAGAAATATTAATGCAACGTTGCCGGATTATGTATAATAAATAACATTTTAGAAAATATAGTAAAACGCTATCTTATCTTGCGTGTCCAATTTTCAGTAAAAATTTCATTCGTCGCAGATTTTGCGTATAAAATCTGTCAAAGGAATGACATTTAATGAAAAATGTGACCTTTGGACCCACTACGATAAGATCACTTTTGTCTATATCCGAAAATGCTTTTTAACTTTGGTGATACATCATCACGCCTTCCGCCTGCTTCGCTCGCTCCGAAAGAAAAAAACAACAAAAACTAACCCAGACTAACCCAAAGTAAAATGTTAGGTATTATGCATAAATGCTATTTCAGATATTAATTAAAGCAATTAGCAACGTCGCAAAATTCAAGCGCAAGCGCTGTTAACCTAACGTGGTATATGTCAAAATGAACCAACAATATGGCTGTCTCAGAATGTCGTAAATAAATGAATTTTCTTAATTTTTTACCTCACAAATGTATTTTAATAAATATCGCTATTTTAGTTAGGTTAATGCACGCCGATAGAAGGTGAAAAGGTATTCAAATATTTTATTTCTATTGAATCTTTATGGGAAAAGCAACAAATTTATTATAATTTTATCAACTCTAACATCGAAACTCGATGGTGTTTTCAAATTTAAGTAATATTAATGCAACGTTGTCGGATTATGCATAATAAGTAACATTTTAGTAATTATCCGAAAATGCTTTTTTAACTTCGCGTCATTTTGGGTTAGTTTGGGTTAGCAAGTGTTAAATATTATTTTTGTATTGAATCTTTATGGAAAAAGTGACAAAATTGCTGTCAGTAATAGTAATATCGACCGAAATCGAGAACTAAACTAAAATTTTTCGTGTTCGTTTCAAGTGAACAACAGTTTATTTTTCATAATTTTCAGCAAAGTTTATTACCGTTACTTTTTTCCATCAGTAGTGATTTCATTATTGAAACACAAAGTTAGACAAAAATTTGTTTTTGAGTTCATAATGCAATATTGTGTGCAATAATGCAATACTTTAAAATTTTCCAAAAACAGTAATATCCTAGTGTGTTTTTGGATTTATCTAACCCAAGTAGATTTTCCGTGTTATTGTTTTTTCGAAAATAGCAAATAAATTACATGTTCAAGAAACATTTTGGCGGACACCTTGTGCGCCTTCCATTGGATGATTCATACGTGTGAAAACCATTGGCTTTACTATGCTCGTCAGAACAAATATTACTATTGGTATACATGGATATGCTGTTAGCTCTCCTAATATTTCCAAATTCTCAATTCCGAAACGCTCGTTATCATTCCGTTAATTCCCAAGCGTGTTAGCGACCCGAGGTCAAAAATTACAACCTAAAAACCACGGCCTATCTATAAAGATAGGAAAAGTAATTTTGGCGACACAGAAACCGTTAAAAAACCTCTAATTTATTATTATTAGGAAGTAGTTAAATTATATACCTATGAGAGATGACACTTGAGCATATTATTGTGCGTGCCTTACCAGATAGGATGAAGATTCACCACACAAGAAAGAGTTTTCGTATGGTAACCCTAATGTACTTAAATTGGTTGAAGAAGTAAAATGCAATTAAGTTGCTTGATAGTGTTCTAGATATCTTAGTGGAGAACCACTATCAGGCTATCGAACCTCAGTCTTCAGTTTGCTCCTGGATTATCTACATATTTTAGGATAGTGCAAATTACTGTTCTGCGCACTATCCTCTGTATGACCTAATATACCTCCAAGTAACTATTAATGTTTCATTTATTTGCAGGCAACATCCGGCATCGATATGGATGCCAGATGGTTCGATGATGTACTTGAATTTGATGTTTTCTCAATGGCAATATCGTCGTCATCCGATCCCCAACGATGAACTTCAGAGAATTTCTGGTATCTCCATCCAAATTATTTGAAAAATTTGACTGGACATCGGATGGTTCGAGGCAAATTGTTTAACTGCACCAAAAATGAAAAACTGCAGAATTCGAAAAAAAAATCATGGCATGGCTGCTTCAAAGTCAGCGAGTAGTGGACAATGAATTGCCTACATGCTCTTGGAGACTCATTTTCAATGCGGTTCCAACTACTCAATGAATTCAGGGAGTTTCTTACTCTAAAATTAAACTAATGCAATGAAAACTAATGATTTAAGGTTATTACGACTGAATATATAATATAGTTTCGATTGTGTACTTACACCTGATGTGCTATTGGTAGTCTAAGTGCAAGGCTCGCTAGGAGCCACTCCTTCTGATATTGATACACCTGATGTTCCTTCAGCTCTAATGGCATGGAGTTTTCTGAGCTCTAATTATGGCTTCAAATATCATTTCTACTCCAGTCAAAAGCTGTTCATAGTACATCATTGGGAATCAAAGTTCAGTTCCTTACTGCAAAAGAGGAGGCATTAGATTTGATGATGATAATTGAAAGGAAAATCCCCTATAGGGAATTTACATGAATGAGGTGGTCATTAAGAACATGTCGACAATTCAGTGCACAATCACTGTTTAATTTTGAACAGATGATTCGTGTAATAGAAATTTTCCTTCTGGAAATTCATAACTTGGTTATCTCAACCAAGAAGCACCGAAGTACTTCATTATTGTTTATATATTCTCATACTCAGTAACTTCTTATGCTTATGCCCTATCTGGATCTAATGGTCGTTTAGCCACTATGAAAAGACATCCTTTTCTCAATAATATATTTTACATTGCCTTTGATACCCTAATTACCTTTATGATAATGATGGATTCCATGTGGATTGATCTCCAATGGGCATCAATCTAGTCACTTGGAAGCAGCACGTGATAAAGAGCCGATGAAACAGCTAGAGATAGAGCTACGTATTAATTCAGATATTCAGAATCTGTCGTTTAAATATCCAGCAATCCATTATCTGAATTACAGGAATGGGAACCAAATAACTCGACGCTATTACATTTATGGAAACATCAGCTTCAAGTGAACCCACAATGATGAGAATTTGCCGAGTTGGAATGATTTCTAGAGAATTTCTTATTATATTTTCGATGTTGTACTTACACCTATTGCATCTAAGGAAAACCCATTAATCATCTCCTGATGATGCTAACATGGTTAGCGAAATGCGCGTCGAGTGCAATAATTATGTATCGGTATTGTGGATTAAACTCCGCTTTAGTGATGCCGTTTTCTCCAGTTCTGCAATTTTTTATTATTGACTCGATGCTTTGTCTGGGTTTAAAGTTTATTTAGCCACAATGAAGAGACATCTTTTTTCCAACAATATATTTCACATTGCCTTTGATACTTTAATCTCTTGACCTACCTCTGTCATCGCGATAAAGCTGATGAACTTGCCAGAGATAGAACTACGTATTAATTCGGCTGTTCAAAATCCGTCACTGAAAGAAGTATCGAGCAATCGATTAATATTTAAATCGTCTGGATACAACACCTGGTAATCGGCTTGCAAAAGATACAATTGAAAATGTTTTTAAGTTCAAGTACAACCTCCAACCACAATTGTGGAAAGTTTAATACATCCAAATAAGCTTCCCAAGAAAATTTAAATAATTCAGAGTTAAGTGTTACTGGCCGAGTCCTGGAAAGAGGGTTCCTGTCACCGAACGTTTAGGACTCTTGTTCACCACGTGTTGGATATCAAGCAAAAAAGACAAGTCATGGGATTGATAAAATTCTTTAGATTATTGAGGTGCCATACATTCTCTAAACTCCAAACTACACGCGTCTCATTTTATAAATCCTAGACAAAATGACATCTTGATGTTAATTCAGTCAATGCCGAATACCTACCTGACTTAGCTCGGCTGAAGCCCTCTCCGTGTTATGGTTTTTTTTAAGATGATGATGTTTCCGATCTTGGCGGTTTCCCATAAACTTCCGAACAATTCTCGCTGTCGAAAGCATGACAGCTTTCTAAATGGACTGTTAGAGAATTTTTAACCAGCTCTAGCTTCTCGATATTTCTTTGCAGGTTCTTCGGCGCGACTCAAGGTGATGAAATTATTAGTGTCACTGTTTGGTCGTCATTCAACAACAACTGCCTTTTCATTCTGACCTCCAATCTTGTTGCTTGGAAATCAGGTTTTAGGAATGGTGTACTAATATTTGCGCAACAATTGTAACCTTGAATGAGTTGTTTACAACGGTGATATTTAGTTTATTATACATCACTCTCTGGTCAGTTAAAACTATACGGCCCCAGTAGGAACGGAAGTCACAGTTTTCCAGAACTAGTTGTGATTTTTATTTGTAATAATGTACCCGATTCTGGATAAGGAGCCCTCCTCAGAATGCTGGATCAATCCTAATAAATAAATAATCTTGGCAACACTGTCATGCCTAGCCTTATTTCCCGTTGCAGAGGAAAGCGACATCCTGCAGTAACGTGTTGTATGAACTCCGTTGTTTTGCATCCGTATCAACACTGATCGGGGATCTTTGACGATGCATTTCAGGCAATTTCTTTTTGGATTAGTGAATTGCCAGTACAAAGCATAACTTATTTGGATGCCTTCCATGAAGCTGCTTTTCTAGCCATCTCTGCTGCCTCTTTCATCGAGTGCTGATATACGCACAGAAGTAGGAGAGTCACATATGTGATCACATATAATTCTATGGATTTATTATTTTTATTACTAGTATTATTATTATAATTAGTTTATTATCTGTGTGCGGAAGGTGTTTAAATTGTGCCCGTCTGACAGTATTGAAGAAATAGGCTTCATTGTGTATCAACCAATACATTCTACTCGAAATGATGCTTTGATTAAAATGATGATCGAACAAATTTCGTAAAAATTGAAATCAATCAAACTGAAAATTAGAAAATACGATAAGAGCAATTGCTCAATTTTAAATGTTCGGTAGTGAAGGGACGATGCTAATATTGCCATGCCAATTATAGAAATCTAGAAGAAAAGAAGTTTTTGATCTTTTTATTTATTAATGTACATATATTACAGAATAATGTATTCTGTATTGCATTCCCACTGTCGACGATCACACCAAAATCGCAGAACGTTGAAGCAATCTCTAGATTTGTGTTACTAATTTTATATGACATATTTGTGTAATCTTAACATATTACACCTATTAACATTGAATTGCAAGTAGTTTGCTTTAGTCCAGGTCACCAGACCTTTGAGATCGGACTTCAAGCCAGTGGATTTTGGTGAAAAAAGGCGTGAATCTTTAGGCACAGCAGATATTCCAACGTTTTAAAACAGGACAAAAGATCATTTATAAATGCATAAAACAGGGAAAATATGGAATCCCTGAGAGACACCAGAAGCCACAAAAACATCTCCAGAAACTGATCCGCAAAGTGTTACCCACTGGCGAGACCGGGACAGACATAACTAAATCCAATCAATTTTCTTCAAAAAGGAGTTTATGGCAGACGCTGTCAAAAATGTCTTCGATAGGTATGTGTAGATGACGTCAACCTGGCTACTTGCCTCGATTGCGAAAATCAGATAATTCTAGCCAACCTTTAGATTGATCGACGCAAAAGCCATGCTGCTCTGATATGATGTAATTTGAGTAGATTTCAAGAGCTTCTTTAGTGATAATGCTCGGGAGTGGCAGACTGTAACGAGATCTCGCGATAGTTCTGTCTCCAGATTTGGAAATGGGAATAAGATTTGAGAATTTCAAGATGTCAGGAGGTGTAGCAGAGCTAAACAATTTTTGGAACAAAGCGCTAGGCGGTGGAGCATGTGATGTTTCACAGTTCTGCAGAAATAGGGGGATGTCATTAGGACTGCACTTCTTGGATGGACACAAGTTCCTCATTACTTGCTCGATTTCACTAATGGTAAAGTAAGAAGATAGCACGTTCGCAAACCCGTCAGGACTAGCCTTGGTAAGATCTACGTCCCTGTAGACAAATTTAAGAAAAAGAGGATTTTTTCAACATTTTTTCAATAATTGTCATGAATTTTTTCCGCAAGAGTGCACTTTTGGAAAAAATGGTATTTGACTTTTATTTTTGTCTTAATAGGAGCTTTTTTCTGTAGAAGGTTTTCCGGTATTCCAAAATTTTTGTTTCTTAACCTTAATTTTTGTATTTTTTAAGTACCTTGTACAACTTATCCTTAATTTAGCATCAAAATTAGTTTTTTCCAAGCACCAACTTTTATCAAGAATAAAATTTTCTGTGAAATCAATAATAAAAAAGTTTCCCCTATAATGCGAACTTTTTGAAAGATGCTGTATAGTATAATATGCAGATGATTATCTATGGTAATAATACTCGATAAGATGAGAATACTGAGCACGACGCACTTCCCTCTCTGGTGGTAGGCGAGATGTCGCACAAGTGAATATGCTGTGGGTCATTTTGACAAGGCGTGGCGGATAGTAGTTGAGGGTTAATAATATAAATATCTTTTACCTGGCTCAAACAGATAGATATATCAATTATATGAAAGCAAGTTAGATAATCCAGCTTGAACATAACCATTTTCCTGAAGATTATTGAAAATAAGTCCAAAACGGTGTTGTATACAACCATATCACCTAATTAATTTTGAAATGTTCCATTTGAAATAAGTGGAAATAATGTCCACAAAAACCCGAATACTCTGTATATATGACAATGACAAAAATTAAAAATATAGAAATTAAACCATTCTCTATGATGATGAGTGAATAGAGAACCTTATTTCGGGTATTGTGTATTGGCATATAAAAGCATAATATATTGTGTGTATTCTTAAGAGCAAATATTTTATTTTATTTTATTTCATTTCATCCTTCTTGCCTGAATAATCACCAATTATACACTGCATAACAATAATTAATTTTAACTGATGTACACTAGCATGTAAGAGTTTAAAAGGCAAAGTCTCCAAATATTTACTTGAGAATCAATAGTTTTCTATTTGAGTGATATTGTTGAAAGTTATATTAAAAATATTATTACCACTTTTAAATTATTATCTATTATTGTGTCTTTTTTTAACGGCTATATGCCTGTTTATTGTCTTGTCTTACTTTTAACCCTCCCTCCTTACATTCTTTTCTTGTTAGTTTATGTATTAGCTGATAATTACTAGTAGTTTTCGAACAATATTGATGGGATGGATTTGTTTGAGATATTTAACTTTTAGTGTTATGTTGAAAATAATCCATTTCTGAACTTTATAGGGTTGTAAAAATTAGCAACTGTTGTTTTGCAGAGGCTGATCACTTTTGATAAAAATATTAATAGATCTAATTTAATGCATCTGATCCAGTTCAAGTTGAAACTGACAGTGGTCAATTTGGTTGTGTGGTGGCTGTCCTTGCTACTGTTCTTATTTTCATTGATGAGGCTGCTCTTTTTTTAAGCAAACCCTTTCGGTTACAAATAAGTATATAGAAATTGATCAAATTATTTTGTCTTTGTTTTTGTTAAATATTCAATCTGCTAGAAATAAAAAGGAGTAACTGAGCGTGCTTCTCGAATTGTGTAATAGACCTAATTTTTTCTTATTGGCCAAGCACTGGCTGGAAAAAATGAGCCATGTTGTATTTCCGACTACAATACAGCATCAATCTATTGCAGATAACAAATTTTACATGGGATAACTATGATTCTTGTACACAATGCAATCTGAGATAAGTTTCTGATTGTGCACAGGTGGTGACCAACAATCCGCAGGCGATCATTATGATGTAAAACAAGCTGCAAAACGCTAATGAGCGGGGCAGTGTGTTGTGTCTACCCTCAGATGTTATGCCTACCAAAAGTAACTATTATCATACCTATGACACCCTACTACCAGAGAGAAACGAATGGGCAAGAAACTCGGAAGATCTGAGAACCTCAGAGAATAGTTGGATCATTGATGGCTCCAATACCAATGATGGTACAGGAGCCGCTGCATGGAATAGAAATAAAAAGGTTGAGCTTAAATGTCCCCTAGGCAAACATGCAACCATTTTTCAGGATAAAGTTCATGCCATTGATATGACTGCACAGTGACTCATCGATAGGAACTGGAAAGGCAAGTCAATCGGAACTGCCAGGAACTTCTCACCAAACTAGGTAGAGAAAATAAACTAACACTGATCTGGATACCTGGATATGCTGATGCTTCATAGGAGCGGAACCAGTACTAGGAATAGCTTGGAACCCAGCTAAAGTAGCCCTCTCCAGGTGGTCATAACATCAATTTGTCGACAAATGAAGAGAGTTACCAAGCGTGACTAATTCAAAGATAACACTGAATTTGCCATCAGAAGCGAGAACTAGACAACTACTTCAACTTAGCCGTACATGCTGTAGTTAACATCTACACTGACCATTGTCGTCTAAGAAGCCACATGAACAAGATACGGCTTTCCGAAGAAACGGAATGCCGCTTGTGCTTGGAGGATGAAGAAACAATGAAGCATATTTTATGCCATTATCCAGAAATGAAAAGGACAGATAAATAATGTTTGAAAATTCACAAATGGCAATAGATTGAAAACTATTTATAGATTTTAAAACCATCCACATCAAAATGCTAATCGATTTCATGAAAAGACTCAAGCCTCTGGTCTAGTGGAAACCACGGATGTGAGCCACAATAGACCAAGAGTCACAGGGAAAGGCACCCATCTGGGCTCACTCATGTGTACGAAGTACGAAATTTGATTGTAGGTGCGGATAAATTTGATAATTTGACTGTTGAAAGGGAATTTGAATTCCCAATAATTTTTCTTTTAGTTTGAATGTAGTGTGTATCTATAGACCTCCAGGCTGTGAGGCTAATGTGTCTATCAATCGCCTTGAAATGCTTCTATCTAGATTACCTGTCCATTCTAATGTTGTCCTGGCAGATGATTTTAATATGTGGCATCTTTAGCCAAGCAGTTGCTGAATTGCATTTTGAGGTCTATAAACCTTAAAATGCATGTCTGTACACCCATTCGGACAGTTCTTGGCCACTATGATAGGGTATTTTACTGTCGCTTCGGGTCTGTCTGACCATGAAGCAGTTTTGCTCGCTTGTTTTACTAACTCTAGGGTAAAGTGTAAAAAAAAACTAGGCAGAGTACAATTTTCAGTAATAGAACTCTAATAGGTTTAAAGTGAATTGTAGCAGTAAAGTTTGGAGTGATTTTCTCAGGGTAGAGAATTCTATTGAACGATTTCATACCTTGTTGACGAGCGCTTGTAGACAGGCTTTTTCCTTGCAAAATCTTGGAGTCAAAGATGGATGGATGGATGGATGGATGGATGGATGGATGGGGACATGGATTACTCGTGGTATAAAGACCTCAGCAAAAAAACTAAGTTCATTACATTCTATAGGAAAGTATCACAGTCAGAATCAGTTTTTGTTGGATATTTTAATCAGTATAAACGAATTTATAGAACGGTGATTAGAGTGGCAAGATAATTTTATTATAGAAAGACAATTGAGAGTGCAAAAAACAAAACAAAAAGGAACTGGGAAATAGTTAACCAATTGAGAGGTAATACCAATTTGATGCGGAGTGGTATCGAGATTGATCCAAACATCCTTACATGTTTGTACTGCACAATAGAGGACATATTTAATTCAGGTTTGAATTCACAGAGGGATCCCATGGATTATTTGGTGGATGTTCACGTTCCTGACATTTTCACTCTGGGAAGAACAAACGTGGCAGAAATAAAGTTGATTTTTAATGAAAGAGCAAACAATTATGATGAAATCTCTGTGAGAATTTTGGAGAGTTTGCCGAAGCCTACATTGCATGCGCTTGCAGGTACAATTAACCAATCTTCTTGGTTAAAGTGCCGTTGTTATTAAGCTGTTTAAGGGAGGTGGTATGGTTGATACTTCCAGCTTTTGTCCCATTTCCCTTTTGTCCACGTTCTAAAAGGTTATTGAGTAGATGATAAAGAGATTGATGATTTTTTAGAAAATGCCAAAATATTAAATCCTGTTCAATTTGGTTTTCTCTTGAGAAGAAATAAAGATGACGCAATTTTCTCTTTGCTCCATCAGGTTTACCTAGGTTTAAATGGCGACGAGGCTGTTGAGGCAATATTCCTTGATTTTTCAAAGCATTCGATTGTGCGGATCATGGAGTACTACTGTAGAAGCTCCCTTTGCGTTTGGCGAGCTTACAAGAAAATGGTTTTCTACCTATCTTATGGGCAGATGGAAAAGGTGGATGGTGCATGCTTTATTGAATCACTTATTACTAGAAATGTTCCTCAGGGCTCTGTTTTGGGACCCATTTAATTTTTGTTACATTTAATTGACTTAGCAGCGTTGAAGATCCGGGATTCGTTCACTTTTTTGCAGATGATATTAGTATTCTTTGGCATGGTGAACATTGGGACGACCAGAAAATAACTGTTGATAGTGACCTCGAAATTAAGCTTAGGTATGATGCAAACTTGCCTCGTTTTAATGTAGATAGAACCAGTATAATCACCTTTGTTTTTTGCTTTAATCATTTGTACCTGGAGAATCAAATTATAGAAAATAAACCTCTTACTCTTTAGGTCTCATAATAGGTAATAAACTCAAATTGGAGAGTTACATAAAGGCACTAGAAAAGAAGTGATCTGCTGCTTGCTTTGCAATCAGAAAAGCTCCTAATGAGCTTTCTTGTTCAACCTTGACAATGGTCTATCACTCACTTCGAGTCTCATGTGAGATATGTATTGCTTTTTGGGGATTCACTAACAGGCAACTGTTTTACTCGATATTTTTGTTGCAAAAGAGAACGATTCGTTATTCGTATAAGGTTGCAGGTCGTGACCACTTTGTATCTTGTTCCGATTTGGGAACTCGGGATAATGCGTACAATACTAGAGCTAGTTTGAATACTAGATAATATGAGCTTGCCTATACTTAAGTCTGTTTTAAGAGCTGATTACAGCCTGGATGTCTACTATGGTGATAGTTTATGACTTTTCAGTCTAGGTAATTTTAATAATTCCTGGTTTTTATATTTCTGGGTAGTTGGAGGTTGTAATATTGCTTGGATGAACATTCTGTTTGTTATAGTGTTTGTAACTTTTTTATCTGTATTGTTGTGCTCTTGATTATTTATTTATTGATGGTTGTACGTTTAAGTGGGCACTTTTGGGGCGCAATACTTTCACCAACTATGTTCCTCATCTATATTAATAACCTGCTGACCGAAACAAATAATCCTGTTTACAGTTTTGCAGATGACAGTATCCTTGTCTCCCAATTTAGATCTGAAAAACCTTTACCAGCGACTGAGACTTATCACCGTTAATCAAGACCTGGAGAAAGTTCAAACTTGGGGCGATAGAAATTTGGTCCAGTTCAATGCAGCAAAGACCCAAGCAGCCACGTTTACCAAGAGGGTCAACACGGCGGGCCCTGACATCATTATGGCAGGATCGACCATTCCTTCATCCTCCTCAATCGGACTACTGGGTGTCTCGGTCGACAGCAATATGTCCTGGCATAACCACGATGCTAACACTGCAAAATCAGCCTCCCATAGGCTTGGTGCGCTATTTCGCAACCAAAAATTGTATGCACTGCAGCAGTTTCTTTTGCTCTAAAAAGCGCAAATAAGACCGTGCACGTGCTTAGAATATTGCTCACACATCTAGGGTGTCGCACCAAAGCATACTCTAAAGCTACTAGATTCCATTCATCGTTTTACAGATATTTTCACGGCAAATGTTCCTAGCATTTGGCCCGCCTCATCCCGCCCCTGGCAACGCCTGTCAGACAGTCACCAATTCGTCGTACAACTGGAAATACCTAGAACATCGCTTTACAAGAACTTCTTTCTCTGGCGCACTCCATCACACTGGAACTCACTGCCAGGGCATCTGTTTCCCCCTAATTATAACCTACAACTATTCAAGAACCGTATCAATCAACATCTTCGCACACACACCGCTCGTCCAGCGTCATACGATCTCCCTTTAGTGTGGGTGCCACTGCCATAAAAAAAAGTTCATGCATTATCAATAGCATTATTGTTTCTTGGACAATAAAGTATAATTGACTATAACTATGACTATGACTAGTAGGCTTATTATTTTTTTTGGCTCTGTTCTTTATAAGCCGCACTGGGAGAATGGAATCTTCCCTTGAGCATGAAGCGTGGGCATTTTAGTTACTAGTTTTTCTTTTGGGTTTCCTTTAAAGCAGATCACCTCATTTGTTGTGAGTAATAGACGTTATTATTTTTATTTATTATATGAAGATAATAAAAAGGAAGAAGAAGTCATCATCATCATCTTCAGCTTCTCTCCGTCCATCTCTATACATAAGCCTCTCCAATTCATCATCATTCGCTTCTGTCGTTCGTCTGATTCATCCACTGGGTACTTGCCAGTTTCTGGATGTCATATTTCCACCTCGTTCTTGGCCATCCTGGGTTGCTTTTAGCTGTTCTAGGCCTCCGCTCAGTTGTCTTTTGGTCCATCTATTATCGTCTGTCCTCATCAAATGGCCAGCCCATTTCCATTTTAGCCTTGCCACCCGTTCTGCGATGTCTATCACTGTTGTCTTTTGTCTGATCCATTCGTTTGCTTTTCGGCCTTGTATCGTATTCCTAGCATTTTCCTCTCTATTTCCTTTGAGCAATCCTTAAACACTTCATGGTGCTCTCATTAGGGCTCCATGTTTTTGCGGCGTACGTTAAGGTCAGCAGGACATATTCGAAATTTGGAAATAAGGACATCACTAAGTTTTCCACATGTTGTCCATCCAAGCCGAATTCTTCTGGATATCTCCGCTCTCTGACTGTCCTTATCGAAGTATATTCTTTGTCCGAGGTACACATACTCGTCTTCGACTTTAATTTTACTATTCTTGTCAAGGTCAACATCTATAACATTTTTGGAATTAGACATTACTTTTGTTTTTGCTGCGTTCATTTGTAGGCCGTAGCTTTTTGTGGGTAAGAAGATTTAAATCAATAAAATATTGATTACATGACACTCTTTGGTTGATATTGGCAATGAAGCGAACAGCCTTTTTTTGCAAGACAAAAAGTATATTTTGCAAATTGTGCGTACTTGCTCCCCAAAAGGGAATACCATACCGGAGTTGTGCCTCAAATAATGAAAAATACACCAGTCTAGCCATCTGTTGACCTAGTTCCTGTCTCACCACTCTTACCGCAAAGCGTCCAGAAGACAACGTCTTACCCAACCCCAAGATATGCTCCTCAAAACGAAGCTGTTTATCAACCCTAAGTCTCAGAAACTTAGACATTCCAGAAGTCTGAACAGTACAACCTTCAAGATAGACATCCTCCAGATCACAACCAAATGCAAGAACATTTGTCTTATCAGCATTGAACACAAGGCGATTTGCATCACACCAATCCTTAATATTTTTTAGGTCAGCTGAGATACATGAGCCAACATCATGCCCATGCCATGATACCGCGGTATCGTCGGCGAACATTGTGAAACTTCCACCAATTTCGACGCAAGTCAAGTCATTGATATAAATCAGGAACAATAAGGGTCCAAGAACCGACCCCTGGGGGACTCCTGACTCCACCCTCAATGCTGATGACTTGTCTCCACCTGACACAACCGACTGAGTACGACCATCCAAGTAGGATGCAAGCCAGGCCAAGGCAGTACCGCGGAACCCATAGCACTCAAGCTTTGCCAGCAGTATTCTATGACCAACGCAGTCGAAGGCCTTTGTCAGATCACAGAACACTGCCGCCACAGCCTCATGCCCATTAATACCCATGTATACATCTTCCAGGAGGTTTTGAACAGCGTCATGAGTCCCCCTAGACTGCTGGAAGCCAAATTGGCATGGTGTGATGGCGTCAACGGTTTGAAGATAGTTCCACATTCGAGTCTTAACAAGCCGTTCAATAATTTTTGAAAGTGTAGACAATAATGAGATTGGACGATAGTTGGAAGGTTCTTTACGGTCACCACCCTTATAAAATGGTATTACCATAGCTGACTTTAGGCAAGACGGAAATATGCCCCTATGCCAGCCGTCATGAATGGCAAATATCAAAATCTCCAAAGCACAATCTGGTAGCCTTAGTAGCACCTCTGCAGAGATACCATCTTCCCCATGAGATTTCGTGTTCTTTAACGCAAGTATGGTTGCCTTTATCTCATGAAGATCTGTTGGCAGAAAAAGAAATGAACCAGGAACAAAAACATTTCTCAAAATTTCCAGAGGGTCAGCATTTGTAGCAATTTTCTGGATCAAGGTACTTGCAACGTTACAAAAAAAATTATTTAGCAAGTCAGGGTCAACCTCGGTCACCGGAGCATTTCGTCTGGTCTTATTTCTCAATTCATTAATTATTACCCAGCTTTCTTTAGACTTGTTTGAAGCCGATGATATTCGTCGCCGGTAGTAACAATTCCTTCTGTGGTTGTACAAGCTTGCGATAGATAGATCTATATCTATTACAGTAAGTGATAAAACTTTCACTATAAAGATACTTCCGTAGGTAATTAGGACTACGTAAGTTTGCCCCTGATCGTCGGAGGCCAGGTGTGAGTCAAGGTTTTTTTCCCACTTGTGTCCTTACTTGTCTTAGTGGAAACGCCCTATTGAAAACATCTGAAAGAACAACATGGAATGTAGAAAATGGCTCAGGAGACCGAACTATTCCCTGCCAATTTACCTCCAAACAAAATCTGTGAAAGTTGTTGAAATTTCCAGTGCTAAATATTCGCCTAAACTCCCGCTCAGAAGAGCTCATTTTGCTTGTTAAATATGAAAATTCGCCAATTATAGCCTCATGATCCGAGAGCCCCGCACTCATTACCTCACAGGAAAAACAGTGTATATTTGAACACACATAATCAAGCAATGTACTGGAACTATGGGTTATACGTGTAGGAGCGCTAACATGCATCACCAAGGCTTAGGAAGACAAAAGATTTGACATGAAAATGGAACCAGGAGATCCATCACAGTGGTTAACATTCAAGTCACCAGCAAGAACTAATTTACAGTTTACTGGTAGCTGAGACAACATTATATCCAATTTTGCATAAATGTATTAAGACAAGCTGTTGGCGATCGATATAAGCAGAGTATATAATATAAGTTACTTCGCTTACAAAATGCCAGAGAGAACTCGAATATAAATTCTTCACGCAGGTAATCAAATTTATCAAAGGAAACGAATTCCCTCAAACATTCGTTACATCTCTTCTTAATAAGTATAAGTGTGCCCCCATGAATTGAATTGGATCTGGTGAACAATGATACAGTAGTATAACCTTCTACCAAAAAACATTCATCTGGGCGTAGCCAGTGTTCAGTAATAAGAACCAAATCTGGAAACTTAATACTTTCTAAGTAAATATACAATTCATCACATTTTCTTCGTAAGGATTGAATGTTCAATACAAATACCGATATAGTAGCTTTACTGATAGATAGAGAGGATTTACATTTTCTTACTAACTTAGGGATAACGTTGGAGTTTGATTAGTATTTAGAAAACAAGATTTACCTTGAACAAATTGGTTAAGCCTTTGTATATATAAGTCAAGTATATAAGCAACTTATTGTCCACAAGCTCATTGTTCATTTGGTTTTATCTCCTAGCCTAGACCAATAATTACTCTACGAATCTTCATCATCTTCTTCTTCTTCTTCATATCATCTTGTCAGATGTGTATTCTGACCAAATCATTCCAAGGCGTTGACGGCTCTTTTGGCCAAGGTACGTCATTATAATTCTGATTATTTTAATCGCCAAATTTGCTGGCGTACTTCAGCCATACATTTGCCATTCTGACGAATCTATTTGTTTTATAGTTTTCATCAGATTTTGTCACTTAAATATATGTTATCAAGATTATTGCAGTTGAGCAGCTAGCCGAGGTACGTGTTTGTTGCATAATAATTTCTCCAGTATGCTTAACTAAACAAACCAAATAAATATTTTTAATGCTCTGCGAACACGCCAATTAGTTTCTCATCTATCCAAACACATGGGCAAAGTTTTATGTAATCATCGTTAATGAGGAATAAAACTTCGTTTCAATCTGTAGGCTCGACTATATTCCCGAATGTTAATTATCGTAAAGTAATCAAGATATGACAATGGCATTTTGAAGTGTTTATAATTAAGTTTATTCATAGGTTTAAAATATGCGAAACGAACGTTTAAGGAACTGGATAAGCGCGGCCTTAGCGTTATTAAATGGGACATTTCGAAAACTGCCCATACTGTCCCGACAGAGTACGCCGGGCATGGGTCTATGACCCCATGTGAAGCACCTGACACCCACTGCAAGAACATATTCCTAGGTATTTATATACGATAAAACAATATTTTATTGCGAATCCCGGCAATTATAAGGCGGTCTTTACGTGTAAACATTGCGTATACGTTAATGTATTTTGTGTGACCCTGTCGCGGAGGTAATTTATTCTGTTATTTTTAGGAAAAGTGGAGGTTCGCGGAGGCGATAACTCGAGCAAAACTTTTCCTTTAACGCATCGCATTTGTTATTTTTGAATAATTTTCACTTCTTATAAATGCTAGGAAGGCATCAAGAAAATAGTAATTTCATTGAATGGTTTGCTCAAATTTGTTTCTTCTCACCATTAGGATCTCGGAAACCATAAGAGATACGAAGCTTCTTATATGGAGGAAAAGTTGCGCAATTTGCGGTTCATTAAAGGCTGATTTTCATATATAGGACTGTGCACCGACTGTGCGTCTACCGTGCACCTACCGTGTCGTTTTCACTGTAAATCAAAAAGTTATATGTTCCATATAAAAGGCACTGAAACCCTTATTTACATTTACACATAAAGGACTGTGCTACGACCGTATTGCGGTCGTCTAGTCCTATTGTGAAAAAGAAGACGGCCGCAGCATAGTAGGCGCACAGTCGGTGCACAGTCCTATATATGAAAATCAGCCTTAATATGCTGTTGAGAAATTTGGGCTGCTTCCGGAGATATCCGTAAAAACCGAAAAGCAGCTATTTTATTTTTATTTTGTCCTGGCCTTATTTGAAGAGATAGTATAACATAAATTTAACAGTATTATTGCCACTTTGTCTCTTTTATAAGATGTAAGTGTCAAATTTTAAATCTGACGTTTCGTGTTCGGGTCGCCAACTTCAACTTAATTTTTTTAAATGCGGACCTGTTTTTTTATTTAATTTTTTTAGAAGACTTTGGTCTCCTTAAACCAACTATGTATCACCCATTTGAGAATATTTGTTACCGCTATTGGACAAGTGTGATATACCGTTGGTTTTGGGGAACCAAAGGCATCTAAAAAAATAAGTAAAACATCCAGGTCTGTATTTAAAAATGAAGTTTATGATGAGGGCCCGGACACGAAACGTCAAATTTAAAATTTGACAGAAAAAGTGGCAATAATAAAGTTAAATTCCTTATATAATCTCTTGAAATAAAGTCAGGAAAAAATAAAAATAAAATAGCTCATGTTTCGGTTTATTACGAATACGGGGTCAGATGTAGACGTCGAAAGTAGCTGTGAAAATTTGCGTTGTAAATACTGTAAAAAAATAACAGAAAAAACAAAAGCAAAGTGCATTTTGTGCAGTCAAGTGTTCCACACCTCCTGTGCACTCAGAATTCCCGGTTTGGTGGTGGTAGGGAAAGAAAATAAGGTCTGTCTGTCAACCCAAAGTCACAAACCTCGAGGACGTCAACAAGGTCAAAAGTTCCAAATCCCCAGATTGCATCAATCTCAAGGTCCTGGAGGAATTAACAAAGAGTAAGGACGAGGTAATATTCCTGTTAAAAGAAAAAGAAAAGATATTATACAAAAACATAATGCTTATGGAAGAAAAAATAAGAAAACTTGAAGAAATTTCCAGGAAATCATCAGAACGCTTGGCAACAGTGTCCACAGCCGCGACAAAGCAGCTGAGTGGAGAATCTCAAAACGCGCAAGTCGGAAAACCCACCTCCAATCACAGAGGCAAAGAAGTCGAGTAAGGAAATACCTGGCAACGCTGCATCAGCTGACATCGATCAATACCAAACTGACGAAAACAGTCGGAGCTGCCCGAACAAGCAAAGCACTAACCCGAGAGGGCGGATAACCGAAACTCGAAACGTGACAGCAACGGCTATTTCCCAAAATCCCAAAAATAATGTCAAGGTCAATATTGTCAATGATGACGTATTAACAGATGAAAATTCAAAATGGACGGAAGTAATTAACAAAAAGAAAGCAAAAAATAGCCAAAATCTAAACTCTACGCGCCCAGCTCCAATAAAGGGCGTAAATGAAGTCTCCAATGAGCTTGCTGTGGCCGCCAGAATGTCTTTCCTTTTCGTATCTGGCCTAGGACTTGAAGTAAATTCCGAGAATGTATTGGCGTTCCTAGCGAAAATGGGCCTCAAGAATACCTGTGAGAAAATAGCAACCAGAAAGGACAATTACCGCAGTTCGTTTAAACTTGTTGTGCCCCATGGTAATCGAGAAAAGTACCTGTGTGCGGAACTGTGGCCAAAAAAAAACCATTATAAACAATTTTCTCAATATTCAGAACCGACAGGTGATCCACCGAAATCCATAGGAAAAAACAAACCAGAGAACTGTCTAAAGGTTTGTCATGTAAATACTAAATCTTTAAGAAATAAATATCTTTTGCTTGAAGCATTTCTAATAGATAAGGATTGTGATTTTCTCTGCATCAGTGAGCATTGACTTGATGCACAGGAAATAGAAAACCTCACGATTAGTGGATATAGGCTAATAGATTCTTCACGCAGACAGCAGTTTGTTGGTAGAGGTACTGCCATTTATATTAAAAGCAGTTTTCGTAAGGATTTTAAGAAAATAAATGTTCCAATGTTAGAGAAATATATTGAATGTTCATGTGTGTATTTTAATAGCAAACATTTGTATGTTTTGGCCCTCTACAGATCACCATCCGGTCATTTTGAGGCAATTTATCTGAACTGGAAACTGTTTTGCACAGTTTTAAACAAGGATCTAATATAATATTAATGGGAGATTTTATTGTAGACTTTAATGAATAAAACCCTGATACCGTGGCTCTCTTGGATGTCTTAGTGAGTTCTAACCTTAAACAAACTATAACTGAGTCAACAAGAAATGAAAATTGTTTAGATAATATTTTTGTCAGTTGTGATTCTGAATTGTTGACCTCAGAGGTAAATTATCAGATCATAAATTTCAACTAGCTGCAGTTAAATTAATGGTTCCTTCTGAGACAATTGTAAGCAAAAAGGTTTTTAGACCCATAACACAGCATGGTTTATGTGATTTTTTCAACACAATAGAAAGTAGTTCGTTTGATTTTCTTAACGAAAATAACACTGATGTGGGTGGGAAGTTTAATAGATTTCTGCGGAAACTCGAAACTGCTTTTTTGTCGTCTTTTCCAGAGAAACAGTATATGGTACGTTCAGATCAAAGTAACAACCTCTCCTGGTTTAATGATAATCTGCGCCAGATGAGAGAACATTTACATTTTCTTGGGGAGGCAAAAAAGCAATATAAAAATGACATTTTTGATAAGGAATATAAGCGTTTTTCTTGTATTTACAAAGATGCTGTTCGTCAAGCAAAAATTTAAAAATGTCCCTTCTTCAGAGCTAGATCCTCTGCATGGGCAAAAACACTGTGATGGAGATACTGGACTTGGTATCCGGTATCCTGGAAGGTTTTGACAACCTTGAATATAGCTCAGTCCTGTCATGCGATCTGAGCAATACGTTCGACTGTATGAACCATGAAATTCTTATACAATAGCTTAGCTTCTATAATATAGGCAAGGAGAGTAGTGAACTTATTATATCCTACCTGAAAGATCGAATACAGTGTGTTAAATTGGGTGGTGTGCTGTCAGCAAATAGTGTGTTTAATATTAGCGTTCCTCAGGGATCAGTCCTCGGGCCCTTGCTTTTTCTATTATATATTAATGATCTTCCCCTTTTGGGCCAGGACAGTTCATACACAGTATTTGCTGACGACACAACAATCAAGGTACATGCACACACACTCAATCAATCAATCAATCAATCAATCACAAATCCGAGAATGCTTTCAAGATTGCAGAGAGTTGGTTTGCATCCAATAGGCTTCTGCTCAATACGGAAATGACAAACAGGATGGTGTTTGCCATGAGGGACTTGGGAGACTCAAATACTGCATGCAGTTTAAGGTTCTTGGGGGTTGATCTCGATCCAGCGCTTCTGTGGAATGTGCACATAGATGGGCTGGCGGGACGACTTGCCGAAATCGTTTTTTTACTGCGTAATTTAAAAACAAACATATCTCAAGATGCAATGCGTATGGCCTACTTTGCAGTCTTCCACTCTCTCATGTCTTACTCCGTCCTGGCTTGGGGTCATGCCCCTCAGTCATCCCAAGTTTTTGGTCTTCAACGCAGAGCAATACGAGTGCTGGCAGGACTGACTTACAGGCAGGACTGTAGGGGGGCTTTTAAACACCTGGGGATACTAACCTTTCCATCAGTGTATGTTTTTGAATGCTTAATTTACATAAAGAAAAACTATGACACTATAGAGACTCATCAGGGCATACATGAATATCACACAAGCCATAGGGAAGATGCTGTACTACCTTATAATAGGTTAAAGAGATGCCAAACTGGGGTCAGGTATTGTGGTATTAAATTCTATAACACTCTACCAATGAGTATACGATCAATTCCTTTTTTAAAGTTCAGAAAAGGCATTAAAGATCTGTTGATTGCTGAAGAATTTTACTCATTTAATGAGTTTCTAACGCTTTCATTTTAAAGAAAAAAAACTATGTATTGTGTTTTAACCTATCCATTGTGTTTTAACTTATGAAATGTGTATTGTGTTGTAACTTTTTCATTGTTTATTTAATTGATTTCATTTACTTGTATTTTGTATTTTGTTTTGACGTATGTAAGTGTTTAAACATTTTGACATTAATAAGGTTTGATTTGATTTGATTATCTCCAGAAGTAATCGGAATTTTCTAAATTTCTCAACGGCATATCAATGAACCTTTAATTGCACTATTTTGCCCCCATTTAACAAGCTTCGTACCTCTTACGGTTAGAAGCGAATTTGTTTCACTCTATATAGAGCGGATGCAATAATTTCCCAAGTACAGGGTCATTTTTTATATTTTCTCACCCCCTTAACTTTTTTGTTCCACTGTTTAGAAAAAAGATGTAAATATAAAAGTTGTAGTGCTGGAGAAGTAGTTCTCAGAAAGCATATTTTAGTCTATACTGAACTGCGCCAACGAACTAACACCTGTTTTTTCCAGGCTTTTTTCTC